>JARWCS010366855.1:0-10411 GCA_034783895.1 Geukensia demissa | reverse complement strand
GATTCCTGAACCTCGAATGGTTGTTAATGACATTGATTCCTGGATCTCGAATGATTGTTAATATCATTGATTCTGGACCTAGAATGGTTTTTAATGTCATTGATTCCTGGACCTCAAATGGTTGTTATGGTCATTGATTCCTTGACCTCGAATGGTTGTTAATGACATTGATTTCTGTATCACAAAGGGTTATTACATGTCATTGATTCCTGGATCTCCAATGGTTGTTAATGTCATTGATTCCTGAATCTCAAATAGTTATTAATGACTGATTCCTGGATCATGAATGATTGTTAATGTCATTGATTCCTGGATCTCGAATGATTATTTATTACATTGATTCCTGGATCCCAAATGGTTGTTAGTGTCATTGATTCCTGGACCTCAAATGGTTGTTAATGCCATTGATCCTTAGTTGATTATGTCATGAATTCCTGGATCCCGAATTACATTGATTCTTTGAACTCGTATGGTTGTCAATGTAATTGATTCTGGACCTCGAATGGTTGTTAATGTAATTGATCTCTGGTTGTTATTGTCATTGATTGCTGGATCTGAAATGGTTGTAAATTTCATTGGTTCCTGGATCTCGAAGGATTTTATTGTCATTGATTTCTGGATCTTCAATGGTTGTAAATGTCATTGGTTCCTGGATCTCGAAGGGTTATTAAATGTCATTTATTCCTGGACCATGAATGGTTGTTAATGTCATTGATTCCTGAATCTCGAATAGTTGTTAATGACCTTTGATTCCTGGATCTCGAATGGTTGTTATTGCCATTCTTTTCTGGATCTCGAACGGTTGTTAATGTCATTGATTCCTCGATCTCAACCAGTTGTTATTGACATTGATTCCTGGATCTCGAATGCTTGCTACTGCCATTGGTTCCTGGATCTTGAAGTGTAATCAAATGCTGTTTATTCCTGGATCTCGAATGGTTGTTAAAGATACTGATTCACGTCTCAAAGGGTTATTAAATGTAATTTATCCCTGGATCACGAATGGTTGTAAATGTCATTGATTCCTGGACCTCGCATGGTTGTTAATGTCATTGATCCCTGTAACTCGAATGCTTGTTTATGTCATTAATTCCTGGATCTCGAATGCCTGTTACTGTCATTGATTCCTGGATCCCGAATGGTTGTTAATAAAATTGATTCCTGAATCTCGAATGGTTATGTCATTGATTCCTGGATATCGAATGGCTATTTATGTCATTGATTCCTGGATTTAGAATGGTTGTTAATGTCGTCCTTAATGCCTGGATCTCGAATGGTTGTTTATGATAGTGATGTCTGGATCTCGCATGGTTGTTTATGTGATTGATTCCTGGATCTCGAATGGTTGCTATTGTCATTTATTCCTGAATCTCGAATGGTTGTTTATGGCATTGATTCCTGGATATCGAATGGCTGTTTATGTCATTGATTCCTGGATCTAGAATGGTTGTTAATGTCATTGATTCCTGGAATTCGAATGATTGTTAATTTCGTCATTAATTCCTGGATCTCGAATGGTTGTTAATGTCATTGATCCTTAGTTGTTTATGTCATTAAATCCCGGATCTCGAATGGTTGTTACTGTTTATGATTTTTGGATCCCGAATGGTTTTTAATTACATTGATTCCTGGATCTCGAATGGTTGTTAATGTCATTAATTCCTGGATCTCGAATGGTTGTAAATGTCATTGGTTCCTGGATCTCGAGGGGTTGTTATTGTCATTGAGTTCTGGATCTGGAATGGTTATAAATGTCATTGGTTCCTGGATCTCGAAGGGTTATTAAATGTTGTTTATTCTTGGATCTCGAATGGTTGCTAATGACATCGATTCCTGGATCTCGAAGGATTATTAAATGTCATTTATTCCTGGACCACGAATGGTTGTTAATGTCATTGATTCCTGGACCTTGAATGGTTGTTAATGTATTTGATCCGAATGGTTGTTAATGCCATCGATTCCTGGATATCGAATTGTTGTTAATTTCATCGATTTCGGATCTCAAATGGTTGTTTATGTCATTGATTCCTGGATCTCGAATGGCTGCTAATGTCGTCATTAATTCCTGGATCTCGAATGGTTGTTTATGTCATTGATTCCTGGATCTCGCATGGTTGTTTATGTCATTGATTCCTTGATCTCGAATGGTTGCTATTGACATTAATTTCTGGATCTCGAATGGTTGTTTATGTCATTGATTCTTGGACCTCGGATGGTTGTTAATGTCATTGATGCCTGGATCTCGAATGGTTGTTTATGTCATGGATTCCAGGATCTCGAATGGTTGTTACTGTCATTGTTTCCTGGATCTCGAATAGTTGCTATAGTTATTGACTCCTGGATCTCGAATTGTTGTTTATGTCATTGATTCTCGGATCTCGAATGGTTGCTATTGTTATTGATTCCTGGAACTCGAATGATTGTTTATTTAATTTATTCCTGGATGGTTGTTACTGTCATTGATTCTTGATCCCGAAGGTTTGTTACAATATAATATGAAGTCTTTTGGTGATTCATTGCCTTTGTTACACCATTAACATGTGATTTTGTTCATTTTATATAGTGCTATAATTAACTGCTGTATATAATGAATTGATAATATATTATATTATATAAAAGTGGTAATAAAATATAATATGATATAATATACAGGTACACAGTTTCGGTCTTGATGGCATTATTTAAGTATCACGATTCGAGGTACAACTGATGCTGAATAAGTCTATGCCGTTCCTGATGCTTTGAAGACGACCGCGGTTGATCACTTTCAAGTTCAGTATTTCTATTCACAGTCCGGAGACATTCACTGTATATTAGGCACTTGATAAAAAAATATCAAAACCAAGTTATTACTTCTCTTAAACATGTTAAACTATTACACACATCGTTAACTTCAGCAGTTATGTGGTTTTATAATTAGTTTACATAAAAGACACGACATAAATTCTTAAGGCTTTTTCTTGTCACAACTGTAAAATGATTATAAACAAAACAACATAGACAACCCATAATAGTTCAATTTTCGCATTTTGCTAACCGCTCCAGGATTACACAGTTTGTCACTTGTACGGTGTATATTGTAACAGGAGGGGCTTTGAGGACTAGCTCCTGGGCGTGTAATGGTCAGTACTTCGCCCCAATGTTCGATCATGGAGGATACTTGATATCAGAATTGGCCAAATTAAACAAACAAATTAATAAACAAAAATATTTTATTTACAAAATATACAAATTAAATCAATTAAATTCAATGAAACATAATGACATGACAATGAACTTTTGAAGTAAATCAAATTCAAAACAAGTTAACTCAAAATTAAACTAAAGCAAAATACTTAAAATAGTAAAAATGTAAAAATAAGTTAAACTTCGCGTTGTGTATTTAGAATTTAGAAAAAGGCCAAAATCAAATGCCAAACAGTTGCCTATATAAAATATTAGAGTACTACTACCATAGGAGCCTAGAACCAGCTAGGTTCTAGTGGTAGAGTCACTTGGTCAGAGAGGCCTCTGACCAGCACCAAACCCAAGGTGGAATTGCTAACGATTCCTGTGGGTGGAGAAGTGGCTTGATTGCAAGCCGGCTCCTAGTAGTAGTAGTACTTACTGCAAATTAAATGTAAATCCTCGGCAACTACTGAATTGTAGAAGCAACTCAATAGTTGTATAATCTAAAGAAATACTGATAAAGGGTGACTATAAAATACTAAATTTCAAATATTAAATTGACCTATTAAATAAAACCAAATAAGACAGTCAAGTTTTGTAAAATGGATAAACCAAACTAAATTTAGTCGGAAAGATCCAAATTTTATCATAAATTTAACATTTAAAAGCAAACATTTAAAAATTAATTAAATAATGGGGATGCAACTCTGCACGCCCATTACACATATATTCCATATTCTTTCTTTTTGAATATAAGTAGTTTCTTAGGGTTGTCAAATAGTCTGTACATGTAGCAAGCCAGAATGTTATTCTGACGTACAACATGACAATTTGTAAACACAGTTACGAATTCATTACATTCTCTTTAGAAGTCAATTAATGTCTGGACATCGGAGGATTTCTGGCTTCATTTCTCCTGAGGCAAGAACTATCTAATATTGCGAAGTAACACTTCTGCTTAAATTTGCTTGTACAGAATTTGCTTTTTGACACCAGTATTGTATTTCACTGCATGCAATCATTGTAGTAAAAGAGAGACATCCACATGTAAGTCAAGGTTTTTGCAGGTGTAATGTGGTCTGCTCATCTCAGTTAAAAATTAGCACTATTTATAATTGTCTGATTATGCTTTGTGGTAAAAATCAAATATTAATGGCCCCATCCAATGAAGGTAAATACAGAAAAGTTTAATTTATTATTTTATAGAAATTATAAATTAATAATGGATTGCTGTTTTGCTAGCATTTATACCTTTATTTTTAATCTTTACTTAATTACACAGAGGAATATGTGTATGTATGTGTTATTTGTTGTTTATTGTGGGGAGAGGGCTTTTTAAACATTTTAACAATTTTTGACCAATCTTAAATTTGCTGAAATTATTTGATGTTTTTATGAGTGCAGATATTGCAAGTAAGTGAGAATCCCAATAATAAGAACTCACCGCCTGCCTGTGTGTCCATTACAAAACTAATACCAGGAAATTTTTATCCCCTCATTTTTATGGGAGTTATGTCCCTTAAAACTTAAAAAATACTCATAAATGACCTTGTCAGCGCAACTCCTCTGAAACTGCTCATCTGATCTTCAAGAAACTTCATACGTTGATGGGACATCATATGTACTTGTACATATTACCACAAAATTTTGATCCCCTCATTTTTGTGGGAGTTATGCCCTTTAATCTTAAAAATCTTCATAAATGACCTTGTCAGGGCAACTCCTCTGAAGATACTCATCTGATTTTAATGAAACCTGATCATATTTTATTGTACATATTACCATGAAATTTTTATCCCCTCATTTTTGTGGTAGTTATGCCCCTTTGAACTTAGAAAATCCTCATAGATGACCATGTCAGTGCAAGTCCTCTGAAACTACTCATCCTACTTGTATGAAACTTCATATGTTAATGGTACACGATATATGAAACTTGATATTTAGAAATGACCTCATATATATGTGCATACTCAGGGGGAGACCTGCTTTTTGTGCCCCAAAAACAACTCCTAGTTTGCTAATACTATATGAACTATTTGATTTTGTATCGGTTTCTACCATAGCTGTTTGTATTTTTTTACCTTCATCTTTTTGTAGAATGGCATCATGGGAGAGGAGGTAAACTGACATTACAAGATATCGACAATATCAGTGAGCGTAGTAATGGTCTGGTACGTCTGAATACCCTTAAACATTATCTGGTGAAGGATGGCAGTGAAATGGCCCTAATGTACAGAGAATCACATGGAGATGACCCAGATGAAATCTATGGTAAGGAATGGCTTAGGTTGTTTTAAGCTATTGACAGCTATGTGCGTTACAATATAAGATAAAGTTCTGATAAGATCTCCGTGTATGTTAGGTGTCTTATCAACTTGACATAGGTCTTCATTGTAGAAATTATAACAAAACTAATAAGTCATGGTTTCTTTTTAATGATGTCAAGTTCTCTGGTTAGGTGACTCAGGAACTTGATATAGGTTTCAATATTCATTGTACAAATTATCACAAAACTAGTAAGTCCTGGTATCTTTAAACTAATGGTACAAAACTATCATGAATACATTAGTTTAAGAAAAGTTATTCATAGACTGATATTTAATTGTTCCACTCTCTGGCTTCAGAAGGAATATGAATATGAAATAGTTTTGTGTTGTAGTCATTATATTATATTGAACTATATCAGAGTTGAAGCCAGTGTAGTTAATATTTATGGTTTGTTTTATTGTGGAATTGTCACACCATTTATCCAGGTTAGGGGATGGGTTAAGTGCTTACAAACATGTTTAACTCTTCTACACACTTTAAGTGCCTGTCCCAAGTCTGGAATCTGCAGGTGAGTGGTTGTTGTTGTTTGAAAGTCTTACTTTTGCAGGTTTAATTGGTCAGTTGCAGTTACATTTGGATAGTTTCACCTTTTATTCTGTGGGACCTTTACAGCATGCTTTACATTGTGAATTTTTGTACATCAATAATGGTCAGAAAATAAAGTGTAGTTTGATGTATATGTATTTTGACGTAAATGGCTGACTGTCTTACTGACCATATCTCCTTTTGTATTTTTGTACTTTTTTGCAGTGTACTCATTTTTGCTTTTGTCATGGATGTTAGCAGAACATGAAATATTTACACACAAATTGGACTGAAATGATGCAATTGGAAATATATGCAAATAAAAATAATTAATACATTAATTGAAAGATGATAAATAATTTTAGTAAACACACCTGAGACTGACTATGTACAGGATGAAGAAGGTGAGATGCATGTCCTCAGATATGTCTACCTTTACTGTCAAACTTTCAACACATTGTTGATTTTGGGAATTTTTTCTAACACATGAGGCTGTTTTGTCAAAGCTGCTTTTTATACCTAGCTCAAGAGAAGGGTACAGTTCTTCCCATTTTCTCTTAAAAATGAGACATTTTATTAAAGATACTGCTTAAGCATTTCTCATCCATCTTTTATATAATGCTGTAAACCACAGAATACAAGGTCAGTTATGGTCTATTTGATTTTGACCGTTCATGAATGAATGAACCTTTTGCTTTTAGACATTTCTTTTCTGTTACTTCATTCAAAATTCTGAATGCCAGCTGAGAATCAGTGATTACCAGTTCAACTTTTTGAATGGCAAACAAACATATTTTTAAGCTTGACCTAAATACTAGTTTTAATGTCCTTGGTTGGTTTGACCTAGCCATAGATCGAACCCATGTTAATATTTAAGATTTCATGTAGAGAGTTTGCTTGGCTTTATTAAGCAAATTCTACAAAGAATTTTTCCCTAATCCTTAAGCATAAATTCCAGCTATATACCTTTTGCTGCAAGCTTTTATATAAACTTAAGATAAAATGATGCAATTTGCATGAGAATTTGAACTATAATGTAGTATCATATTTGGGTGCAAAAAAGGAATTTGAAAATCTATACCAAAGGGTCAGACAGAAAATCGTAAAGTCGGAAGACAGACAAGACCATGGCCAACAAAATAAAACGAAAGACAAACATAAAACACATAACACTACACTGAAAACTAAAGCTGGAGTAACATGAACCCTATAAAAACCAGGGTGAGTTCAGGTGCTCCGGAAGGGTAAGCAACTCCTGCTCCACTAAGTTAAACATAGATGGTAACCATCATCTAAAACCCCCCAATAAAGAAAATATTTAAGAATTAATTATTGAACCCATTTATAAGATTAAAATAATTGAGAAATAAGAAATTAAAAAAGAATTAGATGAGTCATGTGGAGTAAATAAAATCAGTTTTAGTGTTTCCTAAAGGATTAACCGACTCAGTTGATTTTCTAGATTTTGAACAGTGATCCAGCAAATCTTGACATTGATGTAGGAAGGTGACCTCTGAACTTTTCAGTTGACCTTATCAAGGCCATCAGTTTTAGTGTTTCCTAAAGGATTAACTGACTCAGTCGATTTTCTAGATTTTGAACAGTGAACCAGCAAATCTTTTCAGTTGACCTAATCAAAGGCCAAATCAATGTTTGCAGTCATATCGTATAATTGTGTCATCTTTGTATTCATTACATTTCAGTCTTCTACAGTGGCTTGTCCTAGAACCAAACCTTCAGCTAGGAATGTTACTAAGATAACCAACTGTTCTAGAACCAAACCTTTAGCTTGGAATGTTACTAAGATAATGTCCTAGAACCAAACCTTCAGCTAGGAATGTTACTAAGATATCTGCCAAACTTGGGCAACAAAGCCAATAATGTATTCAGGGTGGCTAAATATATAAATATCTTCATTTCATAACTGCTTAACCAGTCACCAAGTGTTAAACATGTAATGCAGTATTGATCATTGTGTGCTCCTCTACCAAATGTTTTTGTTAGCAGATTGAAAATTTAGATCTTCCCCTCAACCTGACAGAATTTTACATTGAATCCAATCAAAATTATGTTTAAATTATTGTCCATTGGAGACTGATTTATTTATAGTTTTGTTTTCAAGTATGGTATGTTTTTGCCGTAGTAACCCATGCAAACATTGTAAATGTTTGTTAATTGATGTCTCAATACAGCTACCGTGACTTTCCTTGTGGAAAACATGGCACAGTTTTTGGCTAATATCTACAAACCTATAATGAACTAAGAATATCAATGTATATCTGTAGTAAAAATAACAATTGGTCTGCATAACTAACTCCTAGCAGATAGGTGTCTATTATTGATCAGAATTTCACTAAACCAGAATCATATTGAAACACATCCGTATGTATCTGATGTACACTGCGATGCTAATGGTTGGAGAATTTGTGAAATACAATTAAAAGTCATATATCCTTGATGTTTAATATGCTAATTATTACCAATGTATAAGTTTTTACTTTTATTGTCCTGCAGACATGGTAATAGACTTCAAACAAAATGTCTGGATGATAGCTATATCTAGGTTGTTAAGTCGATGATAGAATTAAAAGACCCATGGCCTTAAAATCATAGCATTTGTTTCTCATTAAAATTGTGCAGTTCACCTCACAGGCTATCTGTGTGCAAAGTTTCATGATTAAATTTATATGATGTCAATGTTGAACTCCCATGACTTCAAGGTCACAACATCAGATTTGCAACAAAATATCACAGTTCACCTCACTGGAAATTCCATAAAGAAAATTTAAAGTCCATTGCATCCAGGTCACAGTATCCTTTTTGCATCCCTATCACAAGCTATCCATACACAAAGTTCAATGGTGATTACATAACTCCTTGAAAAACCACCTTAAATCTGAACCATAACTTCATATGCACAGACCAAGAACTCCATGCCTGACCTGCCTTGCAGGTGTGGCATGAAAATTCCATCAAATTAGCTTAAATAAATTAAGATAGTATTGTAGAGCTTGAAAGTCCATGAATCATGAATGGAATCCTTAAGTTTTGCATAAAACATTATTTATTATCAAAATATACTGACTTAATTCTGATCTTTGCTGACATTTCAAAAAACTTTTCATGGATATTATCTTTTATAAGTGTCTTAAATGAATGCTGTTTAGCTAAGACAGCTATTTCAGTAGTTTATTGGAAACTTTGTACTTGTACAAGAATATTGGGAGGGGGATTGCATGCTTAATATTGCTGATCATTAAACTTCAATCAAACATCTGTATCATATGTATACAATGCTTTTGGATGTTGGTATTCAACTTTTCATCATACTCTTCCCAAACAATTTTATGATATTTTTATCTCTTGATATGGCTTGAGGATATGCAAGTAATTCCATGGAACTTGAAGTTGCTAAAATTAGGGCTTTGGTTTGGCTGCAGCTTTTGGTGTACAAGAAATCACATTGTTTCCTATTATATCAATGCTTTCCATACCTTCCACAATGGCCTTATGTTTTCACAATTTTTAGGAGACATAAATATTAACCTTATCTTTATAAAGGAAAAACAACATACTGTCTAGTAAATATTTTGCTTAAATGTTCAGTTCTATTTTTTAAGGTGGGAAATTTCAATTGGTTGGCATATGATAACAGACCATAGAAATGTCATAATATTTTGGAATTGTCTCTCAAATTGGACATTAGTGTAATGGTATGCATGTTTGCCTTAAGTTGAGTGTGGAAAGTCATAGGTTCAATACCTGACCTGGTCAAACAAATGACATTATAACTGGTATTTGCTGATCTTGGCTAAACATGCAGTATTAAGGAGTAAGAGAAAACATAGATTGCTCTGTCAGTATAATGTGTCTGGATAAAACTGCATGTCTTCCTTCAGACTGTTGATTTTGTAAACTAGCACATTAGAAATCCAACTAAGAGTGTGGGTCTAGTACAAAGCAGACCCTGTCCTGAATATAGATGAAATATTTGCTGCTGGATGTTAAGCAACATTCAGTCAATCAAAAAATCTTACAAATTAAATCTCCTTTTATTTCCTTGCTCTGATATATTCCAAAACAAATATTTACAGATTTAGAGCCACATGACCTTTTGACATTTTCCATTTATGGTAGTTAACTCTGATTGGTTATAGGATGTATTCAAGAATTGAATATAAATATACATACAGAACATTATTTTTGATTTAGCAAATCACCGTGTATATCTAAAACAGCTACAAGGTAAGGCTGTGTGAATTCAAGTAGTGTAGCACTTGCTGAAAACTTATTTTTTGCAAAATTTTTACTTTATCTTTTTAGCTCACCTGGCCTAAAAGGCCATGTGAGCTTTTGCCATCACTTGGCGTCCGTCGTCCGTCCGTCCGTC
>JARWCS010366834.1:0-10413 GCA_034783895.1 Geukensia demissa | reverse complement strand
CAACATTGGATTACCTAACCTTTTGGATGTTGTGGTGGAGGATATCATCTTTGGCGGGGGCATCTGTGTCCCATGGATACATTCTATTCTAAGTTGTTTGTAATATCTGACATTTTTCAAGAAAGATAACTTTAAATTGGACTATTATGCTGGGTTACATATTACTTTGTCCAGCACATTACTGTATCTATACTTTATTGTGATGTTCTTGGAACACTTTGGTTAAAATTTGTTATTTTGTATTGCAGATGACATTGAAAGATCAGAAGGACCCAAACAACCAGATTCGTTGGGTGATGAGTCGTTTCCCAACCTGTACCACGTTAAACAGTATCTATGATGGTGATAGAAAGCTTGTACTGACAAGGGGTATATTTTGTTCCTATTACTGAACTCCATCATTTAGACATATATTCATGGGTCAGACTGAAACATTTGAGAAAAAACTCCAATTATTATTTGGTTATGATGGAAATTGACCTGTATATTCAGAAATTAATAAAAGTTTGTATTTTTGCATAAAGAAAAACAGTTACTTAGAAGTTTCCTTTTGAATGTTGCAAGTAACAAGCTATGACATGTTTAAGAATCGCAGTTATTGATTGAAGTTTTTATCACATTGGACATAACAAAAATAGACTACTCCTTCAACTTATATCCTGTGTTAAGGGAGATAGCTCTTGAAATCAGTCATGTTTATTTAATATTCCATTACATCAAAAGCCCAAAAGCATTCAAATGAAACAGATAAAAATTAATCTTAGACTTATAAAAATGGTAGGTACAAACATATCAATGATTTACAAGAGTTATGTCCCTCTTTAAAGGTCTTCTTCCTTAAAGAGGTTGTTAATGCTATTTCTATTTCAGTTATACCATCCACTAATTTCCTGAAGCCACAGTGTGTACTGCCCAGAAATATGTCAGGAACATGGTTCACACAAGGCCAACAGTTCAAATCTGATGTTTTCATTAATGAAACACACATTGCCTTCAAAACAAAAATCAACGAGTTTGAATTACTTGAGACCTATTATTCTTGTCAGCAAACACAGGGTACCAGATATATGATGACAAAAGTGACAGCTGGAAGATGGTAAGATATTAACCTCAATTTGTAGAGATGTCAGGGTTAAAAAATAGGTTGCTTTGTTTTTATGCCAGAATGTATTCTCATTCCCCTAAAAGTCTGACAGTTGTTAATGCAGCAATCAATTTATAAAATGATTTATGGTATTGTAAAACCTGTACAATGTATTTATTATTTTTCAGTTTTGTGTTAATCAAAAATAATTTTTGTATTGAGGATTTTTTGGATTATTATTATAATTTAAAAGCAATTACCTTTTGAAATTGATAGGAAATTCATAAAAATGATTTACTTTTAAAGTGACTATGTTTAACAAACAGTACAACTAGCAATTTAAATAGTCGTTATGTCTGAGAATTTTTTTAACTGCTTTGACAAAGAAAATTTTTGGTATTTTGAATGACTGTTGTCTTTTTTGTCCCCTGCCATATTACAGAGGGGTCGACATAGGAATGCTAGGGCATTCGGATATCAGTTTTGCTCTAGCAATTTTATTTTGTGTCAGATTAGTATAAAATTCATACAGAAGAGTTATATAGAAAGTCTCTTTGATGAATTTCAAAAATGTATAAAGGTTGAAAATTTATTGTAGGAGTTTAATCACATAAAAATATAAAATATGAACAATAGGGGACATGTAAAGTTGTTTTATTTTAGTATTATGCTGAAGCCAGGTCTAAATTTGAAATGTCTATTTAAAGGTCATAAAAAGCTTCCCAATGCTTTAGTTTTATGCTCTTATTTATTTAATGGTATTTCTTTTGGGTGTATGTTAAGAAAGATACAGTCTTCATCTTTTCAACACTGTAAATGGTAAAATTCCTTGATTATTATCTTTATATTTGGCATATCAGCGTTCATTCTGTCATGAACCGAATATTTCACTATATTTTCCTATTTATGGTTTCCTATCATGTCTGATGAAGGTACATCCAGAAAAGCGCTTTACACACAGTTAAATTATATGTGTGTGGATTGTATCCTTCTGGCATTTATTCAATATATATTTTTTTTAAATATTTTTAGTGTGGTTGTATCTGCATATTGACCACAATGTTGGAGTTTGAAAAAAATGATTTTGATTTTAATGTGATAATTGTTCATTTCAGTGAGGTAGATCTTGTTTGCTTTGATCTGTTACCAAGACATCACAGTGTTGTCAGATACAGGATTGGTAAGTCAGAGAGGGTGTCTTTATAGCAATTCTTAGTTGTCAAGTAATTATCAGAAAATTGATATAAAATAAATTTATATCTCGGTTCAGATATAGCTAGAATAATGCAAAATGCTTGGGAATGGCTAGGATTTTAGAACAAGAGAAGTACACCAGGGCATTTTTTAAGAAGTAAACAAGTAAAAGGTAGATCATATTAGTTCTGTTGAATGCAGATTTATTATTTTGTATTCTTAGGCAGTTGAACTTGATTTAATACATTTTGAAGCCATATAATGAAAAAACTACCATCTGCAGTAACTAAGTTCACTGTCATAACATCTTGAACTTTTGGACATAGGAATGATCAGTCAAAAAATTGATCATCTGCTAAAACGCCAAATCTAAGGTAAATCTCTTCTGTAATTACTGTTAAGCAAAATGTCTTCTGTTACAACAGGTAAGCAAAATGTTTCTATAATTACAGGTAAGCCTAGCAGATTAACAAAGGAGGACACACTTGGAGTTATGGTTCAGAAGTTCCGGGAAGCTTGTAGTTGGTTTTCTTTCACCTACAACCGTGATGATACTAACTGGAAGTATGAAGTTCTCATTTGTAAGTATGATGACCACCTCGGTGGTGTAATGCTAAGCATGCTCACCTCGAGTGAAGCAGGTGGTGGGTTCGATCCCTGGCTGCGTCAAACCAAAATCATAAAAATTAGTATTTGCTGCTTCTCTGCTAAGTATGCAAAATATAGGAGAAACAGCACAAATTGATCGGCCCAGAGTCAGAATAATGTGCTTGGGTAAATTGGCATGTCTTCCTGCGAACAGTTCCATTTGTGTGCTAGCATGCTAAAAATCTGGCTTAGTGTGTCGGTCTAGTACAAAGCTGGGTTTTATTTGCTCTTGTCTTGAATATACATGAAATATTTGCTGCTGGATGTAAAGCACCAATCAAAACACCAAAAACTGTCTGAACAAATCATTAAATAAAACCTGCCTAAACTAAAACATGATAGTATAACCTGTCCAAACTAAAACTGCCAGATAAATCATTATAGAAAAACCTGTCTAAACTAAAACTGTCAAATAAATCATTATAGTAAAACCTGTCAAAACTAAAAAACTGTCAGATAAAACATTACAGTAAACCTGACTAAATTTAAAAAATGTCAGATAAATCATTACAGTAAACTCTGACCAAACTAAAAAATGTCAGATAAATCATTACAGTAAAACCTGACCAAACTAAAAAATGTCAGATAAATCATTACAGTAAAACCTGTCCAAACTAAAAAATGTCAGATAAATCATTACAGTAAAACCTGCCTTTACTGAAAAAAGTCAGATAAATCATTGTAGTAAAACCTGCCTAAACTAAAACTGTCAGATAAATCATTATAGTAAAACCTGACTGAAATAAAACTGTCAGAAAATTCATTGCAGTAAAACCTGACCAAACTTTAAAAATGTCAGATAAATCATTACAGTAAAACATGTTTAAACCAAAAATGTTCAGATAAATCATAACAGTAAAACCTGTTTTAACCAAAAACTGTTGGATAAATCATTACAGTAAAATCTTTCCAAACTATAAAATGTCAGATAAATCATGACAGTAAAATCTGCCTAAACTAAAATTGTCAGATTAATCATTAAAGTAAAACCTGACCAATCTAAAAAAAAAAATTATAACAGTTAAGCCAAAATAATACCATGTCAGGCAAATTTTATAAGATTTCTTGTAAATTTGAATGGCTCTAATTTTGTTTAAAGTAAAAGCATCCAGAATAATTTATAGACATTGTGTTTGGCCAATTTTTTTCTGTCCACATTTTTTTAAATTGATGCTATTGAGTTGATTGCTACTTTGTAAATAATGATAAAGTAATTTAATTTCAGTGAATCCTCCAACCCCAGTTCCTTGCCCAGTTGCAGGACGATACAATTTTGAGCAGTTTGCTGTGAGGGAAGGTGAGAAATACCAGACAAGAATTAGAGGAGTAACACCACGACCACGTATCCAGGTGGACTGTAGAATCATTGTATCTGAAATGAAGTCCTGTGTAAGTGATATGAATAGGATAGCTGTAGATGCTGAGTACTGTGAAACCGTGGACTACAGAGGACGTCCTATTGGAGAATATGGTATGTTGAGTACCATTATTATGTGATTTCTTCTTTTGAGGTTTTATAAAATTGTAGAGACAATCATTTTAATCATTTGATTAAATGTTAATATTTGCAGCCTACTAATGTTGTGAGATTTAAGAATGTATTAATTTTGTCACTTTTTTATCTTCTTTTTCATTCTTCTGCTTTCAAAATTTGACTTTTAAGCATATTTTATTTTAATTTGTCATTTCCCAATTTAGTGAACATCATTAGGTCAACTCGATAGACCAGAGAAACTATAAAAAAATCATTATTGGAACATATATGACTGGTAATTTTTATTATTTTTTAAAATTTGATGTTTATTACATTTCTGTTTTCCTATGAAATTGTGCTTACTGAGTGTCATTTATATTGAAATTATGTACTCTATGGAAAATGATACTTCTAACTTCTGTACTGCATGGTATGTAACCTGAGAGAGTGTCATAGAAATTATTATAAACCCACAGTATTTACTTTATTTAATAGATGTATCTGACCATGATTTGACGTGTGTAGGATTTTGGATGGAGGATTACAAGTCTTATCTGATCACCTGGGAGGAGGAAGATGCCATCTCCAATTTCCGATGCTGGGTAAATATAGAAAAAGGATATGTACATGTGGTATGACTGTCTATGAGACAGCCATCCAAATCTATAAATCTCAAACTTCTGCAGGTTACACTAAGGTCTTCAATAATGGACAGATATCCTCACCCTATGGCAAGCTGTAAAAGGCCCAAAAATCAAATGTGATGATATTTGAAAAATATAACTATCGGACAAGAAGGTAAACAATGCAAAACAAGTAACACTTAAACATATAATCTACGACATCCACTGATTTACAGGTTCCTGGCTTGGGACAGGGACATAAAGTATGTGGGGGGGTTAAACATGTTTTTGAGTACTTAACACAGTATTTTACACAAAATGATCCAGAAGTCATTATCATCAAATAAATATGAACCATTGTAGCATAAAAGGATTATGAGTTGTAACATCAATATGTCGGAATTGTCTACATTAATGTACCATGCCATTACTGCAATTCCAGACAAGTTATAAACCTATATCCTTTAGAAACAGGAAATATGCCAGTCATTATTTTCATTGGTCTCTTAGTCTCGATCTTAAATTGATCATAAAATATTATGGTATATTGACTGTTAAAATATTTTTTTTAGGTTTATGAGCGATTGAGTTGGACTGATGTTATAATGTCAAGGTCACAGAATGCTCGATGTGTTCGAGATCAGAAAGCTGATTCCTATCAGATACCTGGTACAGGATTAGCATTAAAACTAACAGAAAATGAAAGACTTTGTAAGTTGTGATTTTTATAAACCTTGAATTTATTTTATTATATTAAATATCATTTAGTAAAATTTAAATGTAAAAAGATACATATTACTTCTTGGTGTTTGAATAAAGTAAAAATAAAACTTCCAATTCAAATTTGGATGCAACATTGATTTTGATTTCAGAACTACAGTAATGTTACCAAGTGAAGACAATGTTTTACTACATGTATTTTCAAATTCTAAATTCTAAGCTTTTGAAGTGGTCATGTAAGAAATAAGATAATTGTATTATATATGAAAAGTAATTAACTAACTGTGACTGCCTTAAGATTTTTTTGTTGCAAATATTTGTTTTACTGGTTCTCTTAATTTGTCACCAGTTAATCTCAATTTGCAGCAGTAGAATCACTGATTGATGTCAACATTTGTAAAAAAAATGCAATCACTTGTTTCATAAATGTAATTGTAATAATAATAAATAATGTGCAGTATGCATGGAAACAGGTATGGCCATCTCACTGAAAAGTTGAAAATGAATGATGAAATAAAATATTTTTTAGAAATAGTTAATATTGAACTTGTTTTGTACTTCAGTTGACGACTGTCCACAGAGATTTGATCCTGGATTGGACCCATACAGAAAACCAACAATCATCTACATCTTAAATAAAGCTACAGTCATATCCCCCTCAGCCCTAGTCCTCGGAATCATATCATTACTACTGACTCTGTTACATTGATTTGTTGAAATTTTCTCTGTATATAAATCATGTGCCATTTTGTATTGTTACCTCATGTGAAAATTTTGCAATATTATGTTAAAGTGACATAAAGGTTGAACCAATGGAAAAGTGTATTAGTTAATAGTTGGCATTTTTACTTTCAATTTTGGAGACATGTATTTTTTTTTATGTGTAAAACATTTATAGTGTGATATTCAATGTTTGATAATCCAAATTTTATCAGAGAACAAAGATCTTGTGTCACTATTTTTGGCCTTAATAGCAGATAGTTACATATCATATCATTTATATGTATTTTCACATGAAATATTTTTATATAATGTTAATGTATATACATTTTCAAGAAATGATGTGTCATTTTCATTAGGGAAAGCAGATTTGATTGTTATTAACAGGCAATTTATTAAAGCAAAGATATATTTTGTATTAGTCAACTTAGATATTTATATTTCCTCTCCATGATATTTCTCAAATGCATAATGTACTGTTAATATACTCCTTACAAATATGTACTAGATTTCTTATTTTATACTCCTAACAAAAATGTACTAGAACTCGCATTTTACATTATTATAGTTATTTTAGAAATCTCTTATTACTCAAATGATTGTTGTTTATGCAATGAAAAATTTTCTATTTCATATATTTATGAATTAAGGCATAATGAAAAAAATACTCTCTCTGCTTTGGATGGTAGATCTGACTTGAATTTTTCCATTTCTATTTAACATGAGATTTTTCTGGCAAGATACTCTTCCCTTTTATTTGAATATTTTATTACTTTCAAAATGTAAAAACTTAAAGGTATTTATCAGATAATTAATCTTGAAAATAAGTTATCCCAAAATGTTTATTACATGGTCAAAAAACACCTTAACTTATTAGGAACATATAATTGAGTCATAGTATTTTTTCCCCACAAGAAAAATATTTTAATAATCAAATAATGATATGTTACTAACTACCATAATTTTTACTGCATTGTAAAAGTTGTAACTGCTAAGTTTTAAAAAGTTGCATTTTGCTTTAAATGTGTTGAAAATATGAAGTTAAAGGTCACAGCAAGGTTGAAAGGTAATGAAAAAGTCCACTTCGCAAGTTTGTCTAAAAAATAGAACTGGTATACTTAATCAAAAGATAACTTTGTATAGTCGCATGAACACATTCCTTCATTTTTTACCCCAAATGTTTTAATACTCTCTCTGCACAAGTTTCTGGGAATGCCACATTTAAGCCTTTCTCATGAATCTCTTTTATTCACAACACAGAATTCTTATGAAGTTATCCAAGATGGAGATATGTATAATATAACACATTTTATTTACTACTTCAGTTTATGAAAGTTAGTGTACTGAGACTGACATTGCTATTTAGCCTAAATTCTGATGATTTTTAGGGTGTTTTACCTATTCTTTACAAACTTTGATTTTATTTTGGAGTGTTAAACCTACTAAACTTACTACTATATTTTTTACTACACTGTACAAGATTTAACTGCTAAGTTTAAAAAAATGTTTTTTGTACAAATTTTCTGATTCCTACATAAATACTTCAGTTGTTGGAAAGAATTAACTTGTCTTCCATGTCTTGCTTAGCTGTGATTACATTGTTTTGAAATGAGTATTGAACCTTTAAAAGTGACTTCTCTATTGAGATTTATATGTTAAAATGGAGATTTTTTCATTTTTTTATATATATTTTTTCATTGAGATTATTTTCGTCACTTTTCACGATATTCAAAATGAAAATATTAAATGAGATTACAGTGTATATGAATTACATAATTGGCAATAGAAATTCATGTCAAGAGTCAGCTCTTCATTTACTTAAAAGGGCTGGGTTTTTCAAAACATTATTTTAGCCAGATTTGACTTTAAGAATGGTTGAAATTTTATACTGAAGACAAACATTTGAAAAACTTGGCCCAGATTATTTACATGTCTATAGTACTATATCTTTGTGTACCTGAATAATAGCTCCACAGTTTAACATTTTATCAATGAATAGTTGCTTTGACAGATCTGAAATGATATTGTTCTATGAATTACATGTATAATATAAACTCATAGAGTGTAGTTGATACTAAGTTTATATTTTTTCAAATGTTTTTATATAGGTTTTTGTAAAAAGTGCTTTTGTAAATTGTAAATATGTAAATACAGTGATTATGCATGATTCTGTATATTATTAAATGTTCAGTAATTTTAAAAACTACATGTATATGCAAAATTTGGAATTTATGGCTGATACAAATATATATTTAACCAGGAGTGAAAAATCAAGATGGATTTAAGGAATACTAGGAAAGTGATTAAAGTAGCCCCTAGTATTTTGTAAATATTAGTAAAATGGTGACCTATTACAGTAATTTATATTAAATGTCAATTATTTGTTGATATGGTATCCAGGACATAATTCATTAATCAAAGGGAAACAATCACTCATTGTAAGTAAACTTATCACAGATTTTTATTGGTCGTGAAAGGACCTTGTAATTTAGGGTTATTTTTAAGGTTGTCCCCAGTAAAACATTTCATTCCACAGGCTTGCAAACACAACATTTTATTCAGTACTTGAAATTTTAGTAATGTGCTGAGACTTACATTCCAATAGTGTTTTTAGGTGTTAAACTTATTTTTTACAAACTCTGATTCCTACATATAGTATTTCTTAAGTTGTCAGAAAGAATGAACTTGTCTTACAATTATTGCTTAACTGTGATTACATTGTTTTAAAATTAGTATTTAACTTTAAAAAAGGGACTTCTCCACTGAGATTTATATGTTAAAAAAGAGATTTTTTTCATTTTTTATATATTTTTTCGCATTGAGATTATTTTCCTCACTTTTCTCGGTATTCAAAATGAAAATATTAAATGAGATTACAGTGTATCTGAATTACATAATTGGCAATAGAAATTCATGTTTATACATGTCAAGAGGTACAAGAGATTAAATCAAATAAAGCATGGAAGATAAAACGTATCATTAAAAGACATAAAGAAAAAGGAGATGTTGTATGATGAATATTTTAAACAGGAGAAAAAAAGTAAGATTAGTTTCAGTTAAGACTAGGTGATTGATTTTTGTATATACTTGCCAGACAGTCATATGTCATTTGACCTTGACCTCAAGTCATGATTCATTAATTTAGTAAATATTTTTTTAATTAATTCCTTTGCTGGTATTTGAAAAATATATATTTGTTATTTAATTTTTTGACAGTTTTGAGTTTAGAAGTAATAGCCATATCTTAATGAACCCATGCTTGCTGGAAAAAATGTATGATATACAAATAGTTTTTAATTGATTATGGTTGTGAATTCCTTACTTAACATATCATATGTACATTCCATTTGTAAACATTTACATGGATAATTCTCATTTACTTTTATATAATTGACATTTAATTATATTATTTTTAATAAATGAATTTAAAATGTAAAGTTTATCTTGTATTTGACATTAGCAGTAGTGTAACATTGTTGTCTTTATTCTGTGTGCCCATTCTAAAACTAGAGGTTCAGAGAACTAAGCCTATTTCACTTGCCTGACAGTAGGCCAGTATTTGACATTAACAGTAGTGTAACATTGTTGTCCTTATTCTGTGTGCCCATTCTAAAACTAGAGGTTCAGAGGACTAAGCCTATTTCACTTGCCTGACAGTAGGCGAAAAGGTCATGTGAGCTTTTGCAATTACTTGGCGTCCGTTGTCTATCCAACATCGTAAACTTTTCTTTAAAGCTCTTCACCTCTGAAGCTTGGAGCTATTTTGAACCATACTTGGCAGCAATTGTCCTTAGGTGGTCCTTTTTCGGAGTTGTGTCAGATGACCTGATCCAAGATGGCCGCCTCAGCCAAACATAGTTTAACATAGGATCCTATGGGAAAATCAATTCAAAAGCTTCTTGTCTTGAACCACTCAGCCAATTTCAACAAAATTTGACAGAAATTGTCCT
>JARWCS010366823.1:0-10413 GCA_034783895.1 Geukensia demissa | reverse complement strand
GATTAAAAATAGAAATGTGCGACAATGAGATATTCAGCCACAGTTCAGAAGTTTACACCACTGTGACCCAAGATTTACTCTGCTTGACCTTACTGACATCAAAACAACAATCAAATTTTCAATATTATGTCAAAACATTACCAAAATTTCCACAGAGATTGACTGGATTGTGAATTCGTTAAGTAATTTTTGTCTTTTGTTAACATGTACTTGTTGAATACTAATGGTTCTCATTCAGTGCAATCAAACACAATTTACAAGTCCTTAATTCTACACCATTCTTTACCAAACCATCATGTGTATTCAGATTGTTTATATTTTAAGTATGCCAACCTTCCTGTCACATCATACCCATCTTCAGCAGTATAAAATTGACATGTATTGTATTACAAACCAAAAACAAATAGTATATATGTTGAATGTATTAATTTCTGGCTTTTCATTGTATTTCCTTAGTACAGAGAAACCTTTTCAATTCAAACACTATGTCAATTGAAGGCCCACGTTAATTAAACAGAACGTTTTTTAATCTTATGTAAATCCTACTTGTCAAATAAAAACAAATATTTCAGTGTGTTCAGTTTGACTACACTATTCACATTTTTTATAACCTGGGATGCATTCGTAATTTGTATGTATTTTTAGGAGTTATCTCCCATGTGAGACAGTGTCTCAATATAGTTGTAACGTGAGAAAACATTAAATATTGTAACGTGAGAAAACATTAAATATTGCTATTTTTAGCAAAGTTACTAATATTTACCAAGAGAAACAAATTAGTGTGATGCGCATTGGTAAAATAAACAAAAAATTGAATATTTCATTAAAGTTTTTACCTGAAATAAAATTTTTAAAAATCAGAAACCTTAATTTCTTCTTTATAACTATAAACAGCCTATTATTTAGAATTGGAATTATTATTTATTATGGAATTTTTGGTATTTTAACACCAGAAACCTTTTAATCAACAAACTGCATTGATTCTTCCTAAACATAGAATATTTTCTTATTTTAGTGTTTAGAATAGCCACATTCTTTTTTCATGATGTATCAACCTGATTTTTTTTATCACTTTTTCATCAGATAAACTGTGCGGCGCACAGATTTTTTTAAATTCAATAACCTGTAAACTGCAGAGATGTTTTCATTGAAAGTTATGTGCATTGCTTGTGAATGCTCTGTGCGCCGCACAGCATTTTAAAATTCAATATCCTGTGCACTGCACAGATGTTTTTATTGTAAGTTCTGTACATTGCATAGAACTTTATGTTCTGTGCGGGGCACAGAATTTTTCAATTTAATATCCTGTGTACTGTACAAATGTGTTCAACAAAGTTCTGTGCATTGCTTAGATCCTTTATTTGAATGTTCTGTGCATCACACAGAATTTTTTAATTCAATATCCTGTGCAATCCACAGATGTTTTTATTGTAAGTTTTGTGCTTTGCATAGATTGATTATGTTCTGTGCAGCGCACAGCATTTCTCAATTTAAATATCCTGTGCACTGCAAAGATGTTTTATTAGAAGTTCTGTGCATTGCTTAGATCCTTTGAATGTTCTGTGCACTGCACAGATTTTTTCACTTGAATATCCTGTGCACTGCACAGATTTTTTCACTTGAATGTCCTGTGCACTGCACAGATGTTTTTATTGAAAGTTCTGTGCATTGCATAGATTCTTTAATTGAATTTTCTGTGCGGTGCACAGAATTTTCCACTTCAATATTCTGTGCAGTGCACAGGTTTTTTCAATGGAAGTTATATGCACTGAACTGATAAAAAGTCTGCATAGAGTACTAACATCCTGTTCTAAACACACTTTTTTATCTTCCTGAATTTAAATTCTGTTTGCCCAACAGATTTATTAAGTTAATAAAACCTCATTAATTTGTTTGGTTATCGTCTTTAGAGCCACACCTCTAATTGTCTCAATTGTATAATTGCAACTGTTTTTTTCTGAAACTGAGTTAATATCGGCCATTTTGCTCATGCTGAAAGAATGATCATAATTGGAACCAGAATTGGGTGTGAATTGCTGTGAAATGTTTAAAAGGTAAGTGTTCTTTATTTTGCTTTGCATTGTGTCTGTGTATCTGCCATCACATGCACTATATATTCTAACACACTTCACCCTATATGTTGCCTATGTCTCATTAGCTACCCTCTGTTATGTGCTATGGTGTGAATAACACAATAACAAGGTAGGCAGTAATCTTTAGTGTAGATCATCTATATTGTCATGCATGCTGCATTCATTGAATACTAACCATCATTTTGATCTCCACATAAGATATCTGTGCACATCATCTGCTTTGAGAATGAGAAAAGTTACAACTGCATTTTTCCTTGCCTAGGACATTAGCTTCAAGGTAATTTTGGTTTAAGCCTAAGGCTTAGGGGATTACTGTCTACAATTACAGAATTCATTGTGGGCTTTAGATTTCTAAATATCTAGACAATGTATTTGCAATTGCAACTTTTCTCACAGTCACTTACCATGCATGACTGCTTAACCATGCAACCCTAGTGCAAAGGGACATGGGGGCTCACCATAGTAGGGTGCAAACATCAATTATAAACAGCTGGAGTACTTGACATATTATTGGACAGGGAAAAAACTCTGATGCATTGTGAATGCAATTACCAGGTATAATAGCTTTGACCCCAGAAAACTGTTCATTTTATTCTGCATTAAATAACAGACAGATGTGGGGTTGATTTCAAGAAATAAGAAGTATGTTGTATGATGCTGAGAGGGACAGGCACTATATTATACAATTGATGCTCATTTGTTTCTGTTCAACAGTAGATGGTTGGTGAACTTTCCGTTGACAATAGTAATTCATTATATAGAAAAAAACAAACATATTTTGGCTCCAATTTTTATACATGAATTATCTAAAAACAATAGTTAAAAGCTGCTTCTAGATGACAGAGGATAAGCCTTCACTTTTGTAAAAAAAAACTTGATACCTCCATGTGAAAAAAAATATTGAAAAAGATGAAGTTTAATTTGAATTTGATACTCCAATTTAAAAAAAAACCACATAAATGTAAGAAAAGGCCAGTCTGAATAATTGTCGAGATATAAATTTTTTTCATATGCAATAAATCAGCAATTTTTTATCCAAGTGAAATTTAAGTCAACAATGTTAATACAGAAACTTCAATTAATGAAAACAATTACAAATAATCACAGATAAAAATCTGCTAATTTCATAAGACATCAAGGCAAATGATAGTTTCAAAATAGTACTTCCTGCTGACTTGTTATAGTCAGAGACAAATAATAGTCTCTGTTATAGTTAATACAATAAAATACTAAGTAAAGCAAAAATGATCAGATAAAATTTGACAAGCTTTTGTTATAAATTTGTTGAATTATGTCCCTTGAAACATAGTTCTTTCAATTTGCCAGAAAAGGAGGACTTTAACATAAACTGACTTCTATTTATTGTCATAAGTTTAAACAAATTATTGATCTAATATTCATAAATCATTGTCTTTATAAAAACATTTTTTCAGCAATGAAAATATTTTGCAAAAGTTTATCCCCCTTGAACAGTAGTAATGAATTATCCAACATTGATATCTGTTCATCTTATATTAATTAACACAAGCAAGGACATAATAATTAAGCTATAAGTTCTGAAATAATTGTAATAAAAAAATACCATTGGCATGTAAATTCACATGAAATTCAACTATTCTTCCCTTGTGCCAACAGGTTTAACACAACTTATTATATAAATGAATGCAGTTAAAATGATATCAATTACAGGAGGTTGGACACAATCAATAGTTTTTTTATTATAACAATAGAAACACTGGTTCTTAACATGATAAAAAACATAGTGTGGGAAGGGAAATATAAATAGATTGATAATATTGAGGTCAAATCAGGAATCACAACAAGTGACTATACACTCCAAAAGTTGAAATACTTTAAAATAACAAAAAATAGCAAAACCATAGGGGACAATTTTTTATTTGAAGGTAGGTTAGATCATAAAAAATTAAGAATTATGTGAACAAAAATATATACAGAAAAATCGCCGCCAACTTGATGATCATCATTTGAAAAGTTTCAGTTATTGAGTAAACAATCAAAATTTTAATACTTTTAATTTTTTCCATATAGCAGACATAAAAAGCAAGCTTTGACAGTGAAAAATAAATTGTGATGTTTTGTTAAATTCATTTTTTAACATTTTCAATTTTGAAGTGTATAGTCACTTGTCCCAGTTCCAGATTTGACCTCATATCTATGAGTCATTTTCTTATTCCATTCATACACTGTGATATACCATGATTTTGAATTTGTAGTGCCACAACATTAATATTAAAGAATTCTCTCCCCTGAAAAGAATTTATTTATTCTTCCCTTTGTACAAGTTTTTAGAAAACATTGTTTGAACTTGAGTTGATTAAATATACAACAACAACTATTGAAAAATTATCATTACATGGTTTGATCATTCAGATGCCTTGCTGCTTTTAATAAAATATTTTGTACTCACTTTTAACTCCCTTATTAACAGTGCATTCTATATAGTCACAATTACGAAATCACATATCCTTGAAAATTGAAAACACACACAAAACTGAATGAATTTTATGAAAACATTGTTGGTAATGCAAGATATTTACATGAAGACAAATTTGTTTAAATCTAGCAGCATTTAATTTGTTTAAAGCTTATATTTTTTCACATTTTTGCTCCTGGGATTGTCAGAAATGTAATTGTATGAATTGAATGCATATTTTGTAGTAATGACTTATCATGAATTCCTATTTCTCAATGTGTTCAGAAACAAAATTTCTACCAAGAAACACGAGAAATATGCTGATGCAGACTTTGTTATGGCCCAAAAAATCAAGAACCTTGAATACATTTTACCATTCAAATTTTTGTATTTAGTATGTTATTATGCTATAGGAAACCTCTATTTCACTACCAAATTTTGCCATCAAAGGTTCTGAAAAATCATGATTTTCAGAAAATGGTTAAATTTATGCATTTTCTTTTACGTTTAATATTCAGGAAACATCATGTGACCATATGTATGTATTTAAGGAGGTTCGGGTGTCTAAATAAAAATCAATATAATTTTTTTAATACTTTGTCAAAAGATAACCTATATTGTTCTATTCAAAAAAATTATAATCAATTGACTCTGTCATTGAACTCATTTTCAAACAACAGGTTATTCAAAATCCTTATTTTTCTGCTGATTATATAGGGAAAACTACATTTTTCTTGATATAGAAAACGTAAAACGATAGAATTCTAAAATAAAACAGGAAAAAATAGCTTTTACTATATATTATCAGAAATAAAAAGAAAAGTTATGATCACCGATTTTGTTTTCTTGCTACATTAATAAATCTACAATCCCATAGTGCAATCCTTTATAAAATAAAGTCATTGGAATTACCTCCACTGGCTAATATTAATCGGTAAAATGTTGAAATAGCACTTTATCCTCAAAACATGCTTAAAAGTGATAATGCCATTATGTAAGTAACTACAATATATTACTCCATGTTCAATTTTGTACAAGTATTTTCTTTCTGGAACTAATAGTTGCAATTATAGAAAAAGTCAATACCATAAGTTTGTGATCCAAGATGGAAGATACCTGAAACTCCTTAATACATTAAAAAAGTTCAAAATAAGTATCCTTATTACTCGGGTCACTGTGATTGCAAAATTACAATAAATATCCAGAATAATATGTAGTATATGTTCAATTTGATTGTGTTCTGTATTCCGCTCAGTTTATGGGCCTCAAATTAACAATAAAGCATTATTCGTTCAATTCTATTCTGCTCCGTAAGTCTTGGAGAACCAACTACCCAACTTGGAACATAATCAGCCAAATTGACACATTCTGATTTGAGATGTTATAGTCATGTGTGAGTGATCACCTTACATATACATATTTTATATTTTATCTTATTCTTTAGCTATAATCATGCCTCTCTAATTAAGTGTCAATGTCATGTGCAGTTAACCAACTATGTTTGAAAATGGCATGATTCACAGCGTGGTCAGATGATAGTTTGACTTAAAAAAGCAAAACAAATCTGTAAGAGAAACAAAATCTTACATTTTTTAAAACAAGGCTCAAAATTTAAATGTTTGAATATCTCGATTGTAGAAAAATCTATCCCCAATGGCTAACAAAGTGATATTTTCTATTAATGATTGAATATGAATATAAGAAAGGAAGAGAAAATTGTATTATGGCAGATTTTTTTTATCTTCTCTGGTTTTAATATAAAATAAGAGATCTAGCATGATTGTCCATGAGACAGCCATCCACCAAATGACAGTGGTTTTTGAGATTTTTTAGCCCACAAACCATCGATTTCTTTTCATTATTTCATAAAAAGCATTTGAAAAGATATTTTTTTTTTAATTTCTCCAACTAGAATTTTAAAAGGCAGGACTTATTAATATAATCAAGAGAGTTCTCTTTTCCCTCAAAATTTTTCACAAATGAGGACATTTTAAAAATTGGTACGCTAACTCATTACTTTTTCTGCTCAATAAGTTTCATTACAAAGGTAAAATGAAATTATCATAACTATTGAAAAAGTTTATTTGCTGGCATTAAACCCAAATGAAACAAACAAAATTATTTCCTGCAATATGTTTGACAAAAATCTTTGGCAGTTTTAGGCAAATGGCCAGTACTAGTTAGTTGAAAACCAAAAATTATATTATCAATAGAAACTTCTATGGTCCATGGTTCTCTTTTCCCCCTTTTTCCCTTCAGTGGAATAGTGCATGGTTTCCATGGTACTGTTTTTGCACCTTTGTACCAGTGAATAGTACAAGATTCATCTTTAATTTTTAAGACCTGGGCCACCTGTGGCCACTCATTTTGGTATTCCACCAAGTCCAATAAAACCATGTCTCCAACAGAAAATATCTTGCTGGCTGATTTCTTGCCTATAATCACCTAAAATAACAAAAATAATTCTCAAATTACTTATTTATTGATTCACACAATAAATTCAGGATATAATATAAGAATCAAGTAAACTATGGATTTACTACTAGCATATTTACTCAAATGTCCTTTGATCTGTACTGACTGATAATTCCTGTACAGGTCTACTGGCACAGATAAAAAAAATTATCAGCTTGTTGTGAAGGATATGTCACGTTGTCAAGCATTTACGTCGCATGCTTTGTCTTCATGCACGTCTTTTTATGAATTAAATTTATCCGACGCCATTCATAAAACCGAAAGACTTCTTGTTGTCATACGTTGAAATGATGTAGATCTTGTGTTAAATGATGTAAAGTGTGACATTTTCAGCTAAAGAATATTTTTTTATTTAAAATTACAGATAAAAAGAATATAGGACATTTTGTATCTTGAACTGACTTTATCACGATAAAATATTCAGTTCGCCCTACGGGCTCACTGAATATTTTCTGTGTAAAAGATGATGAATGAACCCTGCTTTGTACTAGACCGACACGTTGAGCCGAATATTTAACATGCTAGCTCACGAAAAGAACAGTCCGCAGGAAGACGTGCCACTTTACCCAGACACTGGGCCAACCAGTCTATGCTCTTACTCCTAAATGCTGTGTGCTTAGAGGAGAAGCAGCATATACCAATTTTAATATCTTTGGTTTGACCCGGCAGGGGATTGAACCCACGACCTTCCGCATTCGAGGCGAGCACGCTAACCATTACATCACCAAGGCGGTAGGACACCAATGAGAGCTAGAGAAAGCCATAACATAATATAATATTAAATCATCTATATACATAGTGTATACAGTCATGGCAGTCATAAGAACACTGTGTTATGTGGTAATTGAATCAACCACAAAATAAAACATAACAAAGCCTATTTTTAATTAAAACTAATAGATGATAATGTAGTTTTTTTTTACAGTATTTGTGATATATTTTATCATTTAATAAGAGGATATTTGCCATTGGTATTAAAAACTTCTTTCTATTACACATTAATATAATTTTACCAAAGGAATTGGTTCATCTTCATCAGATATATCTGAAAGATTGTCATCTTCTTCTTCTTCCATCATGATTGTTCTATTTCTTGATTTTTCCACAAAATCCTTTAATGGCCAATATTCTTCAGTTATGTCAGATGAATGTTCTGCAAAAGACATACAAATTAAATACACTTAGAATTTTATGTATTAGCTGATGAATTGATAAACAGAGATATAAAAATGATATTTCCTGAATGACATTATTGATAAAATAGAGAATTTCACATTGTAATCCATTGATAATCAAATTATTTACTATTGAGATAGTTAGACATTCAAAATTTAAGCCTTTGCGAGGTGACTGAACATAAAACCTTAACGGAAATCTCTTAAAATTCTATTTCTTTAACTGCTGTGCCAATGGAACTAAATTTTGATGAAATGACCCTTAGATTGTCCTATACCTAATTCATATCTGATATTCTGACCAACCAAGATGGCCACTATAGCTAAATTTAGTTTAACATGGGACTATATGATCTAAAGAATGATGTCTTGTGATTATAGCAAACAAAAGTACAATTTCTCAAAACTATTATTTATTCATCAATATAAACTGCTTTTTTGTGGATTTACCTTCCTGAGATACGCTACTGCCTGTCCGAGCTTTTCCTGGAACTGGTCTTTAGAAAATTATAATTTATTCAACCATCAGAAAAGAAGAAACAAAATGGTAACTGATCCCAATCACAATTATTACTTCATGAAAATTCCATTTTTTTTTCTATCCAAGCGCATTCCATTGTTTTTGTTTACATTGATGAAACCATTACTTCGGCTTCCGACATCATAATCACAAATGCATTTATGAGAAAATTTGATCTAATTGAGTTTTTGGTATGAAGATATTTGCCAACATCAAGACAATTAACAAGGTTATACTTCTTTGAGAATGCCATCCAAATTCAAAAAAATATTTGAACATTTACAAGTTACCTTTATGCCGTCAACAATTAGCCAGAAAATAGTTATATGACACAAATCATAGCATGATTCCTGGATGACATAAAATTTTAAATGTGATCCATGAAAAAAATACTTCCTTCGTGAACATGTTGAAATTCTAAACTGTAAAAGCCATTCAACCATTTTAGTAAATTTTATACAGGTTGAAGTCCAATCGAAGTCTATAAAAATTTGCATTTAATTAAAGCTACTTATAGTGTGCATGCTAAGCTTTTTCTTCATTTGGGTGTAATTCAATGATTTAATAATTTCCATGAACAGAAAATTTTGAGCACTTACCACTTCTTTCTAGTTCAGTAAAAAATTCTTCCCACCATTTTTTGTCCTCATCCCTCTTAAAATAGGAAAATGAACTTGTCACATCATGCTTAAGTTTCTCGATTTCTAATCTGTTATTATAACATGGTGCTAATGGTTTAGGTGAACCATCCGGAATTTTAATCAAAAGCTCTTCAGCTGGTTCTGACCAGACCTGTAATACAAAACGAATATGTACCATGATATGATTATGATCATTTAAATCTGGAAAATTTAATTCATTTATGATTTAGGCAGATATTTAAAGTATACAACAGGAATTGTAAGTTTATATAACATACAATTTGATACTGGTTTTAAAAGTCTTGCTTTTTGAGATAATCCTTTAATTGTGACTTCATAAGGACTAGCAACTGATAAAATCACAGACCAACAAATGTTGACATTTTAAGCAGTGCATACATTCCAACAACAAATACCCTGACTGTCTCTATTTGATATCCTTTGACTGGAAAATTCCCAAGCATAACCCCTTTTATGACTTATTTTTCGGTAACTTGTTCTTGTCCTGAATATACAGGACTTATTTGCCGCTGGACGTTTATCAACAATTGATTGTTGGTTGCTTAACTTCCAGGAACAAATATCTTCTTAATCAGGATGAGATTATCAACATCATCGAAATAAGGAATGGGATGGGAAACAACATGGCAATAGTTTTTGACTGCCACTGGAAAATAGAAGTTAGAATAAAAAAATACGTCTTTTGATATGGCATTACTCTTCTCTTTTCTGAAAACTACAGAAGCAGTCGTTTATGTGACAGGAGTGTGGCACTATCCAAACACTCATCCACTTTGGTTCTACTATGTTTTATAGACCAATCCAGTACCAGCATTTAAATTTGACTAGTTACTAAAATTTACCTTATCTGTAGACCATTTCTTATAGAAAAGCTTAGTTTTTCCATCTTTTTTTTCAATTTTGAAGACATGGGGATATGAATGGTTGCACATTTTATTAAGGCAACTTCCCAACCAATCTGACACATCCCATACTGAAGTTGTTCTAATGGATGTTGGTGATGGTGTGGTGCAATTCTCAAATGCTGTCATTAATTTGGTAAGAGTCAATACTG
>JARWCS010366822.1:0-18307 GCA_034783895.1 Geukensia demissa | reverse complement strand
TTTAACCATAGTATTAATTAGGCATCCCAAAAAGTGGCACAATAAACCTTTCTGCTATAAGGGTTAAGCAGACAAACAAAAAGGAGTAGGTTCGGTGTGGCCAGATTTTGGCCCTACAATTAAACAACCCGAGAGCCAAGATATATTGTACTTATTACAAAAGGTAATGTCATAGTTAGTTGATTCAATCAGTTTTTTTTTGGTCAAAACCTATTCCTATCATAATGTTGCAATAGCTCAAACTTGGTCTAAAATAGTACATTTTAAGAAATTTGTTAAAAATTGCCTTATTTTATCCAGTTTTTGGCCCTGATAGTAGTGGCCACATCCATGTTCAGTCTTAATTTTTTAACAAGCTTTGTATATTTGTTAGTTACAGCACAGGGGCCTGTCACGATTAATGTTGGGGTATACTATCAATGTGCCGTACGAGAAAAAAGGAGAAGGGAAGACGTGAGACCTCACCGCCACCGCTTCGCTCGCTTCTAATTCTTTATTCCCAGTATCACTCACCTTCTTTGCGTTTTAAATCTCTTTAATACACATTTTTCTTCTCAAATACCCATAATTTCCCCAAAATTGCCTCGTGCATTAAGCCTCTATGGTCCGATGAAGTTGTACATTCTCAAAATGGAAGACTGGGCAGACCTAAACTGAAAGTACAGGTAGCGCCGCCTGGCGAATGGAATGCAAAGTGACACTCGGATTTCTCGGGACTCTAAGTTACCGAAACCATGAATCCAGGTGAGTACCAATTAACTTAAATATAGCGGGAAGATACAAAATGAAAACAGAATCATTTGCAATTTTCAATTAAACAACACCAAAAGAAACGATAAATGACAAGAAAACATGAACAACTGTTTAACTGTTTCTTGGTAAGATCTTGTGAACACATATTAAAATGCAGATACATAAAATAATAAAGTCTGCAACAAAGAAAACACAAATACAGACAATTGATCTTGATCATATATATCAGTTGTAATGCCTCTATATTTTCATACCATGTATTAAATTAAATAATTAAAATGCAGGGATTTAAAAGGGGGATAAACAGGGGTTTGTCCCTATCAGTAGGGTTATTGATATTGACCCTGTGTTGTGGGTGATTCACTATACATGCATATAAATTGAAATAAAATGTATATTGTGCATTCTAGCATTTTTTCTCAATGTAAATAATTTATAAACTCTTGGTCTTTATAACAATTAAAAAGTTCTCTTAAAAAATTAAATGAGAAAATAATTCAAAACCAGATAAAAATACAGCTTATTTTTATTCAATCATTTACATGTATTACAATTTGAAATTCTAAGATAAAAAAAAAGATAATATATTTCACATGCACCACCCACCCCCTTTCTGTTTGTAAAGGCCAACCATTTTACATTTTCTTTATATTATAAACAGTATATTTGGACAGGAAAATATCATTTCGACTTCCACATATATAGTTTATAAGAAGGGGGGGGGGTTAAAAATGTCTAAAAATTAACATGGTGTGTGTATGAACTCAAAAACAAAAAATATCAGAAGTTTGTATGAACTCTAAAAGTACTTATCAGACTAAAACTGTAACAACAACTGATAATCATTATTAAAATCCTTTTTATCAAAGATATGACCTAGGAAGCAAATTGGGAGGAAGAATACACCTCTTTGCAATTAGCTAAATTGTTTGTCATTTAAAAATACTTTCAAAGTAAGTATATCACCAATAATTAGGAACCAATGTATTCATATATATATGTTTATAAATTTTCCATCTCATCTTTACATGTATTGCATAGCCATTCTTCGGGGAGTTCATCAAGGTTTTCGACATGAATACAATCCCCATGAAACCAAGTATCACAACCATCACAAGCGACCACATCTACAGCGCATTCCTTCTGGCATATTCCACAAGGATATTTACAAACTGTTTTTTTAGACTTTTTTTGCCTTTTGTTCTGTCTTCACTTTTAACAATTCTTTTCCTTTGCCTTGTAGGTTTAATTTGCTTTGCCTGTTCAATACACTGGGAAGATTCTTGAATATTTGATTCAACACTTGACTGTTGAACAGGCAAGGAATCTGTATCTTTTTCACTTTGACTTTCTTCACAAATACTAGGTTTATCCAAAAATGCACTTAAGTCAGCAAAACCTGATGAATCAGATATGACTTTTTTCAAAATTTCAGATATTTGTTTCTTTGTTTTTGTCAACTTTATTGTGGCACCATATGCTTTTATAAGAACCTCCAGTTCTTTCTTCGTAAACGATACCAAATAAGTTTCATTTTTCAAGATTTCTGACTGGAGTCGCCTGTGAGAGAACTCTTTCTGATGAGTTTTGTCATTTTTAATGACTTCAAAGTTGAAAACTGTAGTGGTTTTCTTACTTGACGTTTCCCTCATTTTAATTTGTTTCCTGTGCGCTTCTGTTTTTTTTGCTTTAATCTCTCCTAGAAATGATTTTCTTAACTGATTTAAGCTCATCAAACAATACTTAGATAAAATCTCCCGCAGAAGGCTTTTACCAATGTCTTCATCTACTGTATCAGGAATAAACATACTTTCCCATTTTCTGAACAAAGTAGTGTCAGTTTCTAATTTTGAATTCATGAATGTGTCAAAGTTTGTACCATAGAAAGTCAAATTTGCAGTTGTTTCCACACTTCTTATTTTTCTATCCAACATTAAAAAAACTCTTGGGCTTTATCTGCAATATTTGTCAACCCCGCTCTCAAGTTCTGTCTTCTTGCTGTCTCAGCAAGTGATGGCTTGTCTGTTGAGTGTTCTGTCAAGTAGCTTTCTGTGTCAGTCAGTTGTCGTAGTGCATTTATTTCTGTACTTAGTCTGTGAACAGCATTTCTTTTATTGGGTTTATACAATAACTTATGAATGGCATTTATTTTCTTCTTTCTAATTTTTGATATACACCATCCACCCAAGTACCGAATTTTACCACGACCTCCATCTGATTCAGGAAAATCCGCCCCTTTTTCAGCATTAGCTTTAGCTTCTGCTTTTTGCTTTACTGGCAAAGCAGCAGATTTAAGAACAAGTTTTCTTATTTCTGATGCCAATTTGAATATAACATTTTTACGAGCTACTACATCCCCTCCAAACACAGAACTCAAGTTTTTGAGTTTATTTCCTGTCAAGATAATATTGACCTGTCTATAGAATTCTGTCAGTGTCTTGTTGTCAATAACATCAGTGGGCTCTTCTCTTGACAAATATTGTTCTTTGAGTGTGAAGAACGAATCCCATAAATAAGATACCAGGTTTCTAGTAAAAATTGATGTTTCCATTTCTTTCAGAACTTTATTTTCTAAAATCTGCTGTTCACTTTCAGTGTATCTGTTTTGTATAGAACACACTACTTGAATAATGTCGACTGATGAAGGCAATTCATATGTGTAGTTATCATTCTCGCTTTCTTCCAATGCCTCCATAAAGTTGGCCATAGCCTCATCCTCTTCATCATTTGATGATTCATCATCTGTCACAGATTCCCCTGTGTCATCTTCAAATGGAGTAAAAAGTTCATTGATATCAAAGTCTGAAAAACTACATTGCAGTGGGTTATCTTTACAACATGAAAGGTCCAATTTTGGAAGAAACTGTGGTTTTGAATAAAAGTTGTATATGCTCTTAGGTGGTGGCCGTAGCAGTCTAAGGCTGAAATGCAGTACTTGTAGCCCTTTCTTTTCTCTACACCTACTTAATGCCACTGCTAACTGTCCGAACTGATTCATTTGATTACAGTCAATAATTGCTCTGTCGACAGTTATCCCTTGTGAACGGTGCACTGTAAGTGCAAATGCAAGCCTGATCGGGAACTGCATCCTGCATGCAACATCAATCTTCTTATAAAAATCATACACAGTAAAGGCATATCTTTCTATTGAAACATATCTATTGATTGTACTGAAGTAAATTTCTATTGAATCGTCTGTTGTGTTATGAACTTCACCAGTTAACCCATTCACAAGCTCATCAGAAATGTTCATTATCAAAATTACAGGACATCCTTTTTTCACTGCCAATAACTTAGGAGCTCTAATATTAGCCAGTCTGTCTTTATCTCCACTATCTTCCGCTTCAAAAGTCTTTATATCACCTGAAATGACAAAATGCTGTCTGTTAGTTACAGAATGTTGACATTGTGTTTCAATTTTCTCTATTGTACACAAAAGTAATGAGACAATCACATAGAAAATACTTGAAGTTGAAATACTGTATTGCCTCTGCACTGCTTGACCAAAAACTAATTAAGTTAATAAAAGTACAAGAATATCACTGACAAAATAATTACAAAAAAAATAAAAAAATAAAATAGGTAAAAAATGAAATAAGTAATAAAATAATAACATGAAAAAAATAACAATAAAACAAAATATATAAAAATTAATCAAATAAATAAGTAGTAAAATAAAAACAAAAAAGTATAAATTAAAGGAATAAAATAGAATTTTAAAATTAAATTAAATTAAAATTAAATTAAAAAGTAAAACAAATAGATTAATAAAATAAGTAATAAAATAAAATAGGTAATAAAATAGAATAAATTAATAAAATAAAATAAATTTAAATAATAGATAAAAAAATGAATTAAAATAAACAATATTATCATGATTATAATATAAATATTAAAATAAGTAATGAAATAAAACAATAGAAATAAAATAATACATTTGAAATAAAAATAAATATTTGACAAAAGATGAAACAGAAAGAAAAAAAATCCCCATAAATTTGAAATATGACATTAGTCATCAGCGATGCTAATAAATGAACTTAAAAGTTAACTTAATGAAAAACCAAATAAAAACAGATAATTAATTAAATAAAATATTGTACATTAATAGGGTTTATATAAACGTTTTGAATAATTTGTAACATTTTCTACTTGGCCAGATTATTTACAAATATAATAGGCATGCTACAAGGATGACAAGTTTGAGCCCTACTTTATTCCTTTTTTTAAAAGTTGAAACACCATCCCCTCTATTCTTAATCATCTCTTGTGCACATCAAAGGTAGTTATTAATTTTCTTCTCAAATGATTTAAATCCTTCAGCTTGCGATCCTATTGCAATTATGGTGACTTTTGAATTACATTTTTTTCTTTTATATAGCATCCCGTTTAAAGCTTTGCATTCTTATTTGTGTCTTGCAGGTTGTGTTCCAATATTTAAGTTAAAAAAGGCGAATGTATAAAAGTGAGAGATCTGAAGAAGAAGTATGAAGAAATTTGTTCACAGAAAAACTGGCTGCCTCTTAATGATGATGTCTTATGCAAATACCTTTTCCAACTATTTCCAGACATCAAAAGGTCACGAGGGAGATCAGCTGATATCAGATATTATATGTATGCTGGAATTACTTGGAAAACTATAAGAAGTTCTGAAATAATCACACCTCTGAAGGTTTCTAACTATCTGAAGCATGATGGTATGTTGTCTTCTACAAGTCTTTGTGCAGCAACAGTATTGGTAATGTCTGAAACTGTATCCAATGGGAACATTGTGATGAAAGAAATCTGTTTTAACTTTAAAGATTTCAAATGGGGTTTGAAAGTTAGAGGTGACAATATATGTCTTGAAGATCTAGGCATCTCTAGCCATTTTGATTGTACAGGAGAGCGTTTCAGGGAAATTATGGAGATGGTGAAATAAATGAAAATCTGTGTTGGAATTGAAATAATTGATAAAAAGGCTGTTCCGATACATATTATATGTGAAACAATTTCTTTAAGAGGGGATGAAAATAAATATAGTCAAAGAATGAGGACAAAAACCTGTAACCAGATTTTAAGTTGGCTAAGCATAGGCGAGTCTTGCCATCGATGTATGAAAAACTTGGACAAGTTCAAAAATGATGATGAGGAATTCATTAATATGACTAAAATTGATGAAAAAGATCTTTCAATAATATTGAAACAGATATTTCCAGGAGCAACACCAGAGATGCAGGATTTTTTAAAATGCCAACACCAAGTCTTAAGTCTTCCTCAAGTAAGATGGGACCAATCTGTAATTAAAACATGTTTAAATATATGGTCACATAGTGTCAAATCTTATGAGCAGCTCAGAGATAGCCAAATATTTAAGCTCCCTTCAGGGCGTCACTTGAGACGGTATAAGAACTCGATACAGCAGAAGGCAGGAGTTAATGATGAGGTTTTTAGATGGATGAGCAACAGTGGAAAACAGGTCAATTTGCCCCCCTCTGGCTATTATGGCGGACTTTTACATGATGAAGCCAAAATTCAGCAGGATCTGGTCTTAAATGTAAGAGGAGAAAGACATGAGCTTATTGGTTGGATTGATACAGGGGAAGAAAGTGAAAGTTTAAGGATTGTCAAGGAAAACAGTGTAACCAAGAAACTTGCCACTGATGTTTTACAGCTTACATTTCTTGGTTACACTGGATTCCGCTTCCCAATTGCACATTTCCCAACAGATGGGGTTAAGGCATCCGAACTGTACATCATTGTGTGGGATATCATTTCAAAGCTACAGTCCTGGGGTTTCATAATTGACTATATTATGCAAGATGGGGGGCAACAAAACAGGGAATTCACAAAAATACATTTCCCAGAAGATCCAAGACAATGCCAATACACATCTGAAAGTTTAGTCTATCCAGACAGAAAAGTATTCCATTGTCAAGATCACTCCCACAACATGAAAAAGTTAAGAAATGCAGTTTTAAGTAGTGGTGTAAATGCTTACAATACAAGGCTTTTGTCTAAAGGAGGGAAAGTAATTGTATGGGAGCAGTGGTTGAACGCTGCAAAGTGGGACGAAGAAACAAACTCAAGGAAAATCCACTATAAGCTAAGTAATTCACATCTTCATCCTGATTCCTCTGAAAAAATGCGCAATCATTTGGCCGAGGAAGTCCTAAATGAAGACATGCTTAATTTAATGAAGTTATATCAATCCTCGCTTATAAATGGAGGTGTTTTAGACAGTGCTATTGAATTACTTGAGCAGACATCCCTGATGATAAATATATTTAGAGATCCCAGACCTATACTTGGAGTAAATGATAAAAGGTTGCATACTTTGAAAACTGTACATACTTGGTTCAAAGACTGGAGAAATTAGGTGAGAGACATACAGTGTGTTCAAAAACAAAAAGACAGAATGTTACCAAGTTACAAGTGTTTGGATGATGTTGAAAGTACATTAGTTGGTTTTATTAATGTTTGCCAAGTTCATCTTTCAGAGTTTAATGATGGTGTGTATCCCTCAAGGTTTAATTCTGACCTTGCAGAAAACATTTTCTGTCAACAAAGAGGATTGTATAATGGAAACTCAACTAATCCAAGCTACAGCACTTACTGTCAAACCATGAACAGTGTTATACTTGGTCAAACAGTGAAATCAAGAGCAAGAAAATCAAATTCAGGTTTACCCCTGAGTGATCCATACTCATTTCATGTCAATGTCCCACTTAGCAAGCAAAAGAAGAAGCTTCCTAGAATTTAACTTGTTATCCAAGAACCATTATTGTGATCCGTGTTTGTACTTTGTAAAGGAAAGGAATATACAAGTGTGTGCAAATTTAACTGCTTTAATATTTCCTTCAGTTTTGTTTTTGTCGCTAATAGAGTATAGTTAGGTAAAACAATATATTTAGGTAAAAATTAGAGGATATTTCAGTACAGTATTCTGTCACACAATTTACAAAGAGTATTCCATAATTAACGCTGTGTAAATATCAGTTTAGGCTATAATAGATATAAATTCCTAGATTCTCATCCAACTTTTCTGAAAATAATGGGCGAGCGGGTGAATTTTATTTTTTTATCATGCTGTCAATTTGTAAGAAATTAAAATTTGGCAAAAAAATCAAAATGAAATTTTTGGGGTTTGGTAAAAAAATAGGGGTGGGAGGGGATGAGAATCTAGGATATTTTTTAATATAGCCTTTATGTTCCACAGTTCTGCTGAAGAGACATGATTATACTTGTCAGTTATAACATGCCGCAAGATTTATTAGATTTTAAATGCACACCATTTCCTTTCTATTGAAACTGGATAATTTTTGATTCCTTGACATTTAGCCTGTATCTATTCCATTAAAAATCTATTTCATCATTAACCTTGAGCAATAAGTGGGGGGGGGTATATACAGCAAAACTAGTTTAACCCCACCACATTTTTAATGTGCCCGTCATATGTTAGGAATTAAGGTCAATGATTGGTATGAGTGCTTTTTCATTATGGATTGCATTTTTATTGCATTGCATTTTATAGGCAAGGTTTATAACATAGTAAATGATTAATCAATCTGGGGCATGTGGAAAGATATTCCAACCTTGTTTGGTTAAGGCCTTGTGAAGACTCTGGTTCATTGTTGAAGGCCATAATGGGACCTGTAGAAGTTAAAATTCTACGATCACTTGGTGGGTGGCTGTCTCATGGACAATCATGCCACATCTCCTATTTTTAAATAAAGAAATGAAGTCTAAAAATGCAAGATAACCAATGTTGAATAAATAGGGTGACTCTTGGTATACAATATGTATAATGACAATTTTTTTGTAAAATATTTTCTTTTGTTCAACAATTTACACCAAATTTTCAGTTTCAGTTATAAGACAGTGTAATCCATTTTTAATCTTATTTTTTATTTTATCAAGTTTACTCTTCTATTTAACATGAGATCTGAACATTATATTGAGAATAGGCAATAAAGAGACCTCAAGAGACATGTCATGAGAAATACCGTAGAGACATTTACAACGGAGACGATTTAAATAAGCCTCGTCACGTAAATTTCGTAATATTTAGGGCATTTCGGGATCGAAGTATGGGAGGCGGTAAGTTTTGAAATGGGACAGGGAAAGAAAAAGAACACCGTTTGTGTTAACTCTGGGTGTAACTTGGATTCCAGAAAGTTTGAGGAGAAACACGAACTCATGAAAGAAGTCGAATTATACGTTTTTCCAACGAAATTAAAGGACAACAATATGAGGGAAAAGTGGATAAAACTGATTAACAGACAACAAGATTATGACCCAAAGCCATGACATCGGGTATGCAGTAGACATGTTAGTGGTAACGATACCGTTAAACACTGGATCCGGGAACTTTTCCCAGTAACAACTATATAGAAACCCAGAGACGCCTATCAATGCAATACAAAATACGTAGACCTATACAAAATATGTAACTTTTTAAAATCTGATACTGACTTTTTTGTTACTTAAATGCTCAGTGTCTGTCCTTTATGTCATGTAACCATGTTTTGTAGTTGCAAAAGTATTGCAAAATTATATACACTGCAAATATTGAAATTGAGGTAATATTCACAAAGTCTGGGCGTGTTTAATGCATAGACGTGTAATACACACATGTCAAAACGGTTATTCACATGTCGCTAATTTATTTTTACAATAAGTAATTGTGTGAAGAAAAACTCCCGCTCAGAATGTATAGCTTCATGATGTTACATATCCTATGTGTTAACAACGTTCCATGTTTTATGGGGATCAGTGATTTGTTTGGTATCTGGTTTAAATGATCCGTGAATGTTCGTGAAGATAAAGTCAGTAATCTGTTTTTCAATTTCATCCACATGCCCATAAGAAAATGTTTGTTGCAATTATCAAATTTGCAAAGAAAGGAGCCTGTATGTTTTGTCCGGAGAAGTTTTGGAACATTGTTAAAAATCTTCCGCCATTTTGAAAGAAAAAAGCACACGTAATATTGTCACGTGATAGGCAAAAATCACATGATAAGTTCTGATTACTTATACATCTCTGAGACGTCGTATAGCATGATTCTGCCTTCATGATTCCCACTTTACCTTTTTCTTCCACAGATACTGTAAAATATAACAGTGTTACCGTAAGCTGGTCTTCAACAACTCCAGAATTTACTTCTCAGCCATTGACCGATTCAGGTAAGTAGAGAACAATGTGTTTTAGTACCTTTTTGTCTATAATATTAACGGATTTCAGGAAGTAATTTCAGTGTAGAATACCCATGTCAGAGATCAAAAGTGCATAGTCCAAAGAGACAAGACAAATTTGAAACAAACCAAAAGATAAAACGAAAACAAAAGGAACAAAGATTTGGAATCCACGAACTCCTTTACAAAACAGGAGTGGGATCAGGTTCTCGAGAAGGATAAGCATCCCCTGTCTTGCGCGCAACACCCGTCGTGGAATCCTTAAATTCTTATTCGGTTTTACGTCAATCCGAGAAGAGGTCAACTTTTTTTTGTATTACCGGTAACAGGTCCATAACTAGTTAAGATACACTGATATAATATGGATCAACCAATTCGTGATGGCGACCATAAAATTTTAGGAGGGACGACTTAAGCCTTGATTGGATGTATTCTTGTTGAAGTAATTTATGCGACAACAGCATAAAATGATTGCAAGTACATCCAAGTTTTGATCCCAAATCTTTTATTTATGAAGGAATGTAGTAAATGTTTTAATCAAATTGTGGTAACTAAATCCTTGACGTTATTCATTAATTCCCTTGCAGAAGTAAAATATGAAAATTTGTTCATCCGAAAAAGGTCACGACTTTTTTTAGAGTGAACTTTTCATATTTCACTGACTTCTGAAACGGAAATTATTGATTTATTCCACTATGCCTTATTTCTGACAAAGGAAAATGGAAATTTAATATTTATCTTAACAAAGTTTATACCACCAATGAACCTTTTCTACCAGTTGTTCAACGTTTGATATCGACGTCAGATGGGAATATGATAAATAGACACGATGATGAGAGGGAGACAGGATTTTTTTTCAATGTCATGTGGTACTCTCTCGACCAATCAGATAACGTTATTGTATCTCCAATATTGATACAGTGGAATGTTATACAGAGATTGCGTTCATTAAAATATGAAACGTCGCTACAAACACGGGTATTTTAAGAAATCCGATGATATCAAAGGGGCAGACAGAAATCGTAAACTGGAAGACAGACAAGACCATTGCCAACAAATGAAACGAAAGACAAATATATAACACTTTACTGAAAACTAAAGCTGGAGTAACACGAAACCTACGGAAACCAGGGTGAGTTCAGGTGCTCCGGAAGGGTAGGCAACTCCTGCTCCACCCGTTGCGTTACTCAGTAAACAAAGCCGGTGTATAGTCACAATCGATGTTAGTCACAACCAGTATAGGAACAAATTTGTATTTGTGATATGGATATTTCGTACCGGTCAACCAAATCATGATGGCGATCGAAAAACTTCCGAAGTGATGATTCTTATCTTTCCCTGAGAAACCCTTGGCTCAGTAGCTTTCTTGTCAGTTGCAACCCTCTATCAATAAAATCCTGATAGGAAGCAAAAGCTCTGGAGTAGCGTATCAATTGAGAAATATACACTCCGTATGCAGGTGCGGCTGGCATGTTGCTCGACATGGACGGAAAGTTTACAATACACAGTCAATTGGATTTGTACAAGAAATTATAATACGGAAAACCATACATTTAAGCTACTTATACTCTAAAACCGTCAACAGCTGCTTGAGTAGGTTAATTACAGTCGGAGATAAACCGTGTTATTATATAGATACAAAGATAGAAAAGAGTTCTGGTACTTGAGCAGTTTTCAGAACTCAACTGGCCCACAGATCTCACCAAGTGCATTCTCCAGTTGATGGATATGGAAGGCATCTCGTTAAGGCTGCAGGGTAATAATACATAAAACCTGGTCATAGTGGGTAACATGTTTGGAGTATATCATGATCCCTGGACGTTATAGCCCCCATTGTATTTCGAACAAAGACCAGTGGTTGTTACAAAAGGCTAAATTCTCCGTCCCTTCCAACTCCTACCATTTTGCAGTGCCAATAAAAAACGCCTACTTTTTGTATCCCATCCAATCTCCACTTTTTAAATATTTTAATATTTTTTTCTCGTCCTGAATATGAAGGAAACAAAGGGTTGCTGCTCACAGAAATGCTACTTTAAGGATTTCTGGTGAAAAGATAGAGTTTAGGATTTCTGGTGGAAGGATAAAGTTGCCACATCGGATATTATTTGGTCGTCATCATGACTTGATTTATCAATATGAAAAATCCATTAAACAAACGAAAGAGGACATCTTCGTGCTGTCGTAATTGCAATGTATAACCATACCGTTTACGACAATTACGATTTGTGAGTAACCACCGGCTTTGTTACATAACAGATGACACTAGTGGAGCAGGAGTTGCTTATTTTTTCGGAGTTATTTAAACATTTAAGAGTAAACTCTAGGTATACATCCAATGAATTTTACAACGTCTAAAGTGACAAAACATACATCAATATTTATTTTCTCTTTCACCTAGTAAATTTTGAAAGTAATTGCTTGCTGGCAAATATTTATAACATGTTCGTCAAAATAACGCGAACTGATACGATTAATGTCACATGAACAAGAACACAGACACGAATTTAGTCAAGCAGCCGTTTCTTCATAGATTGTAACAATATAGATAACTTTTTTCTCCTGGAAGCTTTCTTGGTGAAATACACATTACTTTTTAAACAATGAGTAAAACAGCCGGGTGAAAACTGGCCATTCAGATAGAATGTGTCAGGGTTATAGAACGTCATAGTACTCATGCATGTCAAAACTTCAGTCAAAATATCCAAAAAGCTGATCTTTTCAAGTTCATCTGGTTGTTCAGCATAGATCTTAAGTGAATGATACAGTTTATTTAGTAACCATCCTCCGGAAAAACTAGACCGAACAGCATAATTACCTAAAATGAGATAAAAATGAGACATATAGTATTAGTAATTTATATAAAAATTGGAGATGTGGCATGACTGTCCATGAGACAGCCACCCACCAAATGACAATAGAATGTAAACTTCTACAGGTCCCTTTACGGCCTTCAACAAAGAACCAGAGTCCATACCATAGTCTGATAGTTTAACGTATATGACTGTAGTAACAATATTCTTGATCCTCCAGACGCTTCAGACTTAAAAGGTGATCGAGACTAAAATTACATGTCATACAGAACTGTTCAGGTAAATCTTTTTTGAACGTTTCGGCTATCAGAAAGACTGCTCTTTATACACCAGCATTCTACTTTCTTGACCTATTTCAAAGATTGGAAACATCGCTGCACAAGATACATACATTTTAGCATCACCAGTTGTGGCCTTCACAAACCACAGCTTAAACTTACTCAAGAATTTTTTTTTCGGTAAATTTCTAGATATGGTTCAAATGCTTAGAGGGTACCATATAATATTGGCAATTCCAAAATTGCTGACTATTGAAATTAAACTCAGACACACAGGCGCTTGTAACTATTATGCTAGTGTTAAAAACTTGATTAACTCTTAAAAGTCAAAGTAGGTTTAAAGCGTCGTAGTGAAACACCGACTCTCATGGCGGGCCTCTGTCAACATGTCATACATGACACTTTTACAGTTAGCATCAAGTGTATGAAATTCCCCGCAATATTGGAAATCACTTTTAAAACTGTGCAAAGTTGGGGTAAAATTAATTCTGTTATCTTTCAATTCAGTGGCATTTATATTTTCGTGATTCAATAACTTGTTCTTGGAAATACAGCGCACTGAACGGGACAATATTGTGTATTTGGCACTATTTCTGGGTGTGTTCTAGTCCGGGATGATTTAGTATATTGATACTTGTTGCGTTTAGCGTTGGATCCGCCCCTCTGCGTGCATTGTATGACAGATATCAGAGTTGATGCCCTGTACGTCGTCACTTTATGGAATATATAGCATACCAGAAAGAGATGCAAACATAATCAAAGTATCCTCCGGACAAGGTACAGTTGTAGTTATGGGAAACATATCGGTTATCTTTTCCTGTTCATCAGATTTGGTACCATAAGCGTCGACATCCTCTTTTACTTCTGTTGTAATCCCGACAGGTGAATGTTCAAACGAACTCTGTGGATATCTTGCCTTTAAAACATCGAAGTCTTCGTCATCATCCGTGTCAGAGGACAAACAACCATCGTCCATGTCTGTTAATAACTCCCCCTTACTTCTGTCTGCTTTGGCTGATACATGTGATACATGTAGCAGCATCTCTAAATAACCATGTTGATTACATATGAATATAAGGAAAAGAACGAATAAGCTTCAACACAATGTATACGTATTGATTGATTATTGGTCTAACTGATTGGATATTGTTAAAATGGCAGTGCCAGATATTTTATGCACATACAGACGCACATTAAATGCGTCCTGTTTGGTGCTAAATCTACATTTAACGTGCTTCCCCACAATGAAGCAGGAAGCCAAATACATTATGCTGACTTGAAGCAGCATTCGCGTGTTTAGAATCTTTGATTTAATCTGATCAATGGTCGAACCCCCGACCGCCTGATCTCGGATTGAGCACACTTATACCAATGAATTTGAATAAAATGTATGATGTGTGTTCCAGGCTGATGAGTGCTTTTTAAAAAAAAATCATATTTAAATAAATGTCTGGATACATTATATGAGGAGGAACGCCACAAAAACTAAATAAATTAAGTTCAAATATAAAAAAATAAAAAATTTAATACGAATGGTTGGCACATCATAATTTTTAAATTTTGCCATTTAAAATATTGTTCTTGTAGTGATTTCTTGTTTTAATGTTTTAAAGAGCACAGAGCTGTTAACGAAAGGAATGAGCAATTATTTCGGTAAGGCCCTATTTCTACAATGAAAACATTTCGCAAAATTAATCCGACTCAAGATGCAAAATGTATGTCCCTTGTTCATAATGCATTCTAGTTAAAATTGTTTCCGCAATAAATACCACAGAGAAAAACTTAAGTTTTGTCATGATGATAAAAAATAAATGCAAAAACAACAATATGCAAAATCATTTGCTGTCACGTGATGTAGAAATTTGAAATTCATATTGAGTTGGTGGAATGGTAGTTAACTGAATAAAAAACAACCTTGAACCGAAAGTCTGGTTTCATTGCATTGTATGAATTGACAATCATCTTGCCACAAAGTGTATCACCAACAGTTGATCAATGAATATCTATGTTTAAATGAAAAGGCTACTTTACCGTCATCTACTGTGGCGTCCACTGTATGTTGTCCTCCTTTTTTATTGGTCGACTTTCTCTGTTGGTTTCCTTGTGGTTTGTTAACCATAAATCCTTCATCCATTTTGAAAACACCTCGATCTAAACCATCTTTATCTTTGTACATAGATATTCTACAAGCCTTAAAATTTACAAAGAAAAATCAATCAAATTTGAAGCATATTATATTGAATCATTCTGTTTGGAAATAGAATTTGAAGATACCAAACGATAGTCAAAAGACAAACCAACAAAACAAAACAAAAGACAAAAATCAATACACAGAACACCACACAGAAAACTAAAGCTTGAACACAATGAAAACAAGGCTGAACTCAAGCTTCCATGAAGAGTTACCAGTCCAAGGTCTTAAAGCTTTGGTATTTCTCACTAGAAATGGAATAAATTAAATGCGGAATACGTACACAGTGCCTCAGTGGCGATTTATAAAATGTAGATTTTCCATATTGATTCATAAATGACCGATTTTTTACACACTGTTGCTGAATAATGTTTATTATGCCAGGAATATGACATATATGAAACAGAATAGATGGAGTATCTGTCAAGGAGACGTCATCTCACGTTGGACAAATAAAATAATGTTTTGTTCCATTGCAACTGTACGGAAATAAAAAGTTTGCCATGTGAAATCCAACTGTGACAGTCCAACTTGCTTTCCATACTGCACAATTACAAATGAATCGAACTAACCGTAACAGAAAGAAATAGAAAGATTTCCAGAAACACAACTTGAAGATGATGAAGTAAGCAATGGTTTCTATATTCGAATTTTGCATCAATATGAGCGAGGTTTTAAAGGAAGTAGATTTAAGAAAATAGTTAGAAGGATGAAATGTGTGACACTAGGGATGAGACGAGACATTACATACAATTCAAGAGGTTCGAGGATTCATAGGGGAGGACTCAGTGTACCAGCGCATCCCACTCACAAATGACAATGACAAAATTAAATTGTAATATTCAAACATATTTAAATTGTGACAAAAATGCCAAACTTTTATCGCTTCATGTTTTTTTAAATTATAGTTTTTTTTTGTTCGATTATACTTTCATAACGAGACAAACTCCGTTACTTGTTATAGGTTTCCATTTTATCAGGTAACAGCATCAAAACATTTGACTTTTCAACACTCTACACAATAATGCCACATGCACTTCTCAAATCAAGGCTAAAATATCTGATTTATAGTGCTTTCTCAAAAAGAACGCAAAAAGACGATATGTTATGTTGTCGGTAGAACCAAACCATATTTTGTTCAACGGAACACAAAATAAAAAAAGAAAATATACAGTGAAGGATATTATAAAAATGTTAAATTTCCTAATTGACAACAAATTTGTTCAGTTTCGCAGACGATCGGTATTCCAATGGGCACTAATTGTGCTCCTCTCTTCACCTCATCTAGCCAAATGAGCTGGAAATAAATGATACAACAGATCTGCCAAATACTTTGATCTTCATCTCGAATTAGGCATGGAGGAAGACTTCACACAAAACTATATGACAAACGTCATGACTTCAACTTTCCAATAGTCACCTGCCCGTCCATTGGCAGTAACATTCCAGCTGCCCCGGCGTATACATCTCCCAGCTCATACGTTTTTTTCAGAAGCATGTGTCCAATACAACGATTTTCTAGACAGAGCAAGGTGGTTAACACTATCGTTGCTCAGACAGGGATATGTTGCTCCCTGATTGAAGTCATCACCCCAGAAATTTTACGGTCAACACCACAATAATTATTATCTCGTTGGCCGGTATGAAGAAGACGCACATTTTCCTGTGAAGTTGCGGAGTAAAACTAAAAACAGGCTGTTCGCTTTCTCCGTCTGGAGGTTGTGATCCCATGAAACCTTCCCCTTTAGCCTGAAATGAATAACACCGGATTGTAAAACTGACAATGCGGCGGGTGTCTTTAAAGAGGCAGCTCACCCTTCCAGACCACCTGAGATCACGTCCGGTTTTTTTGTGGGGTCCGCATTGTTCATACATGTAGTTTTGTTTTTTGAGTGTTTTTATATGTATATATGTAATGTTCCGTCTCGTTCGTGTTCTCGAGATTGCCGTGTCTTAAGACTTTCCCATTTTGTCTGGCCCTTCGGTTTTCATTCATTTCTCTTCCATAAGTATTCGTTGAGTAATTTCGAAAGCAATAATTATTTGGGTTGTAAAAATTTCTTGACGCAAGTATAACTGAAGATATAACGTTTTCTGTATGATAGTACTCTTACTGTTCTGAGAAAACAAAATAAAGGTATTAAGGCTTTAGGGTGGTAACTTCTTAACACGGAAAGATCTACTGTCGATCATGTAGATACATTACAAAGAAAAGGACCAGGTTTGTATATGCTAATGCACTACGACCCACGCATCAACTTAGTGGACATAATTAACGTTTCAAACCTAAACCTGCAGATGACTTAAATTATACATTGTTCGCACACAAACTAAACGATTTTACACTATTCTAAACTAAACAAACCTGAAGAAAGAAAAATTTTGGCTTTCCTTGCAAGTTTTTGCAATGGTCACCATCAAATTTCTTGATGAAGTCACTCGTTTTCATATATCTATCATCAGAACCCATAATCACGTGTTCTCTGTCATGTGACTGGCTGTGGACACTCGTGTCAATTTGAATTTCTTTTCCATGAGACGCCACCACACAAACAAAACAGTCAGCGTCTATATGAGTGTTGTCTTTTGCAACTTAAATGAGAAACAGGTGTATTCAGAGCAGAGTTTTTTAACAACCCACCAATTAAAATATTAATTCTAATAAAATCTACATTGTGGACGAGGCATACACGTCAGGTTAAACTGTACATCAATGCTACAAATAAAATTGTCAATTTAGCTGCATCGTGTGGCGTGTAATAATATGATCTAACTGTAATATATCGCCGATTTAAATCAGTGAAGTTCTGCTTTAATAAGAGGTTATAGTTGCGAAGAATTTTTGGTACTTTCAATAAATCGATTTTATCGAAAACAAAACTATTTCCCCGCAAAAATATCAGACGGCATTTCCCATCCTGGCTATTTTTAAATGTGAACAAAATTAAACATTGACATATGACCTTTCCAAGCACGGGAAACATCTAGTATCTTTCAATTTGTTAAAAGAAGGACTAATGAATTTATATTTTAAGTGTATTAATTTAAAAAATGCACCACCTCGGTGGTGTAATGGTAAGCGTGCTCGCCTCGAGTGCGGAA
>JARWCS010366790.1:0-10415 GCA_034783895.1 Geukensia demissa | reverse complement strand
GTTTTACAATAAAAAAAGGTTTTCTAAACTTTGAACAGCGACGCGCATAGCCAAAAAAGTTAATTGTATAAAATTCACCGTTAAGGGCTTCAAAGTCAATAATTTGTTATACAATAAAACAGTTCCTTATATGATACAAACTTTAACAATAATAAACAGGTAAGTTGGAACAAAACATGTTTCCTGATGCTTCAAGAATTCAAAAACTTTGTTTGGACAGTTGATGCTTCTGTGTTTAAACGCAATGATTTAAACATAAATTATAAATAGAACGAACTATCGAATACGCGCTTTGATGATTTTTTTCATCAAAGTCAGGACAAATATGGAGATTGCCTTTCTGTAGTGTTTCTTTGCTTAAAAAAGTCAGGAACATTAAAACTTAATTAAATTTATACAGTCATTTTTAAAAAAAAAACTCATTGTAGGTCAGGAATTTCAAAATAAAAAATCATTAATTGTTTTCTAGCAAGTTTCCAAATCGGAAATCTGGTTTTGTAAATTTGGGACAAAAAACTGAATATTGATGATAAGAAGGTAACTTTTAGGATTTTCGCATAGGTCCTATCTAAGTTCCTCAAAGGAAACACTTAACACTAAATATAAACTTATGTCTTGGAGATTTATCGAGATTTTCAATAATTTTCACGAAGTGTTTAAACACGAAATATCATTACATCAATTTCAAACTTTTTTCTGGATTTTCAATCTCCCTATCCGCTGACTTTATATTAAGTTAATTGAACTTATTTCCCAAAATATTGTAATTTTATTTTGTAATCCCACTGTTGTGGTTCTTTTTTATGAGAGTATAAATTCAATAAATTTTTATTTAATCTTTACAAATGTTAGGACGTTATTTCTACTACCACGTATCATCAATTTTGTATTGTGTGTCTGTTTTTTAGATAAACTCTTATGTAACCACTTGTTGTGAGCCGTATATCAAGTAATTGTTAGCAAATTATTTCATCAAATGACACAGCTATTCCTGGTTAATGTAGCTATCAATATAGTCTAACCATATCACAACACAAATGAATTTCATTTTACACATTAGCCGTTCTAAATCTTTCACATGGAATTTCTCATTTTCTACTACTAATGATGATAGAAATTGTCGTTTCACAATCATACCTAATGAGTTTCCAAATTCAGCACGATTTAATTTGTTTGAAAATGGAAACGTAATCCACGTGGATAGAATGTCTTTGTGGTTGTATTGTTAATCAGTGTTTGAAATAATATCGTCACTAACGCTTAATGTAGCAGTGTTTAGTGTTAATAGCAGAGTAGTGCGGTGCAGCTATAGGATAATTCTCACTAAATGTGATCAGAAAAATATCTAACGCGTTTCGCCATTGCCCCACGGATGATTATTTTGACAAGTTTAGGTTCATCAACAATAATAACTTAAATATGCAAGTTTTTCTTCGACAAATTTTTTGTTGGAACCGTAGAAAATCTTGTCTCTGAATGTTAAATTATAAAGTTTTTTTAATTGCTGACCGTTAGCAACCAACAGCAGACTGCATAAGGTACTCCTTTGATAAACTAAAATTATGGACGAAGACCCTTAATTATTGAACAAAGTGTATATCTATTGCTATTTCATTGAAATCCACAAATTTCTGTATCATTGAAACTTCGAATTTCGAAGTGGGTACATTAAATATTGCATTTAATCATTTGAAAAATGTTTCACGCGGTTAAAAATTATCATTCATATATTTGTTTCTTTTAAAATGTTCGTTGTATTTTTTCGTGAAATGTAAATACCAAAATAAAAGTTTCCAATGTTGCATATGTATGGTAAATATTTATCTGCTTTTGCGTAATTCACGTAGTCACCTTTCATCAGTAGCATAGGTACCAAATCTAAGAAAGTCTGATATGCTAACATTTTGAAAGAAGTACTGTAAATGCAGAAATTATTGCGAATAATGCGACAGGATATTTTAATGGCAATATTTAAAACTCGCATTCCGGCATTTTCTACTTATGCTGTGTTACACATTTCAAAAAGCCACTGAAATAAAACTGGCATTATCGTCGCCATTCGAACATTTGCAATAATAATTTTCTGAATTTACGAGATAGGAAGCCAAATCCAGCGTAAAGGACAACTAATTTTAACCTCACCGAATTTCTAGGGTTCTAGAATTAAAACCAATTCCTTTTTAACTAATAGTATACTGGTTCTGTGTGTGTCGTGTCAAGTGTAGAAAGGTTTAATTGTTTTATAATCATTGGGCAGTTGACAGAACAGGAAGGAAACCCATTTTCTCTGAAAAAATACAAGATAAACAACACTAAGGTAAACAAAAATGTGATTACATTTGTCCGATATTTTGACTCCGTCATCAAACCATGTGCACTACAATTTTGGAAATAAAGACTTTAGTCATATTCCTGTTTTTTCTCGACGCTTTGGTATTGTTCTTGGCTCAGAAGCTAACATCATAGCTGAATTTATTTTTTAAAACAGAGGCCATCCAATACCGTTGCACTGATATACCTATACTCCCGCATGCCATTCAGTGTATCATAAATGAAAAGGTCGTACCAATATCTTTTGCCGTTAACTTTGGTTTTAGCCAGCCCTTACTTTTAATTTCTAACTGTAAGACGTTTATGTTATGGTATTTTTGGTCTTCAATATTTTAGGTTCAATGGGTAATTTATCAGTCTTTGAATTATCATTTGAAAGATTTAATTTAAAGCAAAAGTAAAAAGAAAAATTAATGAACATTTTTGTTTATTTCACTCACTTTTTTCAGTATGTTGTCTACCTGTACAGCGAAGGAAAAAAATCGACTTGAACTGTTTTAAAGTCTATAACAATTGGCATACTTATATATATAATTCACTGAGTGCTCCAGGCGTCAAACATCAGTAGAAATATCTAAATATACTAGGTTTATTTCTAACAGCATTTTCTATAACATGATTTAGGCTTATTTTCAAAGCCCCTTCATAAGTAGCATACATTTCGATATTTTTTTATTCTATTTCTACATATTTATAGAGTAAAAGTAATTGTAACTATGATGAGAAAATTCCACATTTCTGTGTCTGGTAGTGATATAAATATTAATTGGCATTAGACGTAAATATGTGATGGGATTAATCTTGTTATGTTTACTCCGTAAAAAGCATTTATAATGAATAGATACGGGGCTAACTATACATATCTGAAGGAATGTGCTAATTTTTTTTTCATTTGAGGCTGGGAAATGTTTTAGCCGGTTTAAGTAATATTACAAACTTGAGCCTGAATCCTACAAGAATCGTTGAATAAAACTTCCAGAGGCTTAATTTGGAAATTTTTATGTGAGTATATTTAACTGGACATACTTACAGTAAATGTATAAATCGATCATATCCCAGTGTTGGTGATCTGAAGACTTCAGCAACTTATATATAATTCTTAGTATGCTGGTTTGTCTTTGTGTTTAATGTTGTCGTTGTTTATTTAGTCATTCATTTAGCTTCCGTTATGGTTTATTATTAAAGGCAACAATGGGACCTGTAGAAGTTTAAGTTTGACTGTCATTTGGTGAATGGATTTCTCATGGACAATCATGCCATCTCTTTTTTTATAATGTTACATGAACATTTTTGATAATATATCAATAATATTCAGGTTAGAGCAGTATTATTTTACGCGTACACTATTTTGTATTTTGGGGCGATTTAGAGCTTTTCACAAGGAGTGGTATTCCACCCTTGTTGAAGCCATACACGTGAAGCCATAATAAAGGTGGTGTCTCGTATTTGGAGTGCATTTTCTCTGACATTTACTTCATATCCTTTCATTTTCATATTGAACCATTTTGAATATCGAACTTTGACCGCTATATTTATCTAAGATTGACAAATTGAAGCAATATCAATCAAAGCTAGTGGGCGCAAAATCGTAACTACTCGGCTATTTCCGGTTTGCTATCGAAACATCTCTTGCACACATAAAGAAGATATTCTTCTTAAATTGTTCGGCGGAAGTAAATTATGGTCATCACTACTCGTCAATATAAAGTCCCAATAATTAATGTACACCTAATGTGTAGGTGTTGAATGATTTCTTTCTTTCCGTGTACAAAGCGACGCAACTTCTCAGATTGTTAATGTTCGTTACAAAGAATAGTATTTCAATTGTGAATCCGATAAATGTCACTGAACTCAGCCTCATGAGCTTTCCTCCGTGAATTAAAATATGTGCATCTTCAAAATGATAAGAGATATCTAAGAAATCTCAGTCCATTTGACAGAAAAATCCTTTTTGTTAATTTGGCCATATTTTGTAACCTGACTGTCTGTTAAAATTCCTAGAAACGAGTTTAAATATTTGAGTCACTTGACAACGAGCTGCTGATCAGATCATTCGAAGATTTCCGATTTCATGGATTTATCATATATAATTTACATAACTATGTCTACCATGTCTTATTAAATTTCCCTTATCAAGCTTATTATTTGCTCAAACATATGTGAAAACCTACTATTGTTAACCTCTCTTACAGTGTCAACATAATTCCCATTTCCGTTATTTTCCTAGAGGTGCATTTAGCACAAAATGCCTAGACGGAACTAAAAACATTTTTACCATTTGAAACTTATAGTGACAAGTTTATCTAAGTATTAGTCAGTGGTTGAAACGTGACAAAATCCAGACAACCATTCATATTTGATGTGGCAATGTTACATAAGAAGAAATATTTTTCTATTGCTCAAGATTGTTTTTGTAGAAGGATCATTAATTGTACGATTATACCCTTCCATTTTGTTGCCTTAATGTATTTAGTACAATTTATTTCTCCAATATTACCGGAACCAACACCGCGTCGTCTATAAACGTGAGAGAAGACAAGACGAATGCAATGCTAAACCCACCAACATCAGTGTAAAAAGCGTTAAGTTTATCGACATCTGTACTAACAAAAGCAAGCCCCAGTGCAAAGACTACAACGTCGAACCTGCAACCCCTGCGGACAGCCTTGCTTAACGGATCAGTGAGCGTGTTACTCTAACTTTAGTTTTCAGTGTAACTTTATTGTTGTGTGTACTCTGTTTGTCTTTGGTTTTTTTTTTTTTTTGGCCACGGTCTTGTCTGTCTTCTGATTGAGCGAATTCAATCTGCCCCTTTGGTATCTCCGAATTCTTTTTATTCAATGAATAATTTTTATATTTGTATGCCTCATTGGTTTTGTTTCCACAGAACGCAGAATGTAATAGCCCGCGGTCTGTGGAGACATTGTACGTTCGTATCCATTAAATAGATATCTTCTCGTTGTCGTAATGTCGAATCTTCTACCACTACGATTGTGACTAACCACGTGTGCCACTAGTACAACAGGAAGAGCTTATCCTTCTGAAACACTTGAGCTCGTCCTCGTTTTCATATGGTTTGTTCTACTCGGGATTTAGTTTTTTCTCTGAAATGTTTTGTGCACCTATGTTTAATTGTTTCGTTTTTTTGTTGAAAATGTTCTTGTCGCTCTCTTGACGATTTCCGTTCTGTCTATTTGGCATTCTTTTACAACGATTCTATTCAGAAATAATATAAGACCTTTGCAGCGAACTATTATATTTTTCTGATGTCTTTCGGTAATTCAAATTATTAAAAACTAGTATTTTCTTCGGTTTTGGAAATTCAACTCGACTTTTAACATAACTCCCAATAAGAATTTTATTCGATTTTTTTGTCTCGCCTAGAACTGTATATTTTAATAGATTTTTCTTTTGGGTAAAGAATCATTAGATGGCATCCCTTATATACACACTTAAATACCGCTAGTGTTATTTTATTGGTTCTGAATTTTCATCAGATAGATACGATTGTTACATGAGACGTAATCACAATTCTAAAAACTTAGTATTGGGTCTTCCTCAAGACATGTGTCGCTTGCGCCCACATTTTGTCAAGGACTATTGGCAAACAGGAAATGCTCATGCAATCGGTTTGAAACTGTCTTACGTAATACAGTTCACTATACTGAGGCTCTGTGCCAAATATCAGGAAGCTCTGCATGGTTCCAGAGTAAAATGTGACAAAAATCTTCCAACATGAAAAAAGTCAAAGTCTTGGTAAACAGGAAGAGGAAATGCTACTTCCTTACACGATACTCTTTACCATACCAAAGGTCTGTGTCAAATATCAAAAAGCTAGCCTGCATGGTTGCTGAGAAAAATGTGACAGAAATTTACCAACATGAGAAAATGGTCGAAGTCTCGGCAAATAGGAAGTGGAAACGCGACTGACTTAAAACTGTCTTCCACGATTTACTTCCCCATACTGAAGGAGTGTGCCAAATATCAAGAAGCTAACCTGCATGATTGCTGAGAAAAATGTGACAGACATTTTCCAATATGAGAATAAAAGTCTCGGCAAACAGGAAGTGGATAATCGACCGACTTTAAACTGCCTTACACGATACACCTCTCAGTCCCATAGGTCGTTGTCAAATATCAGGAAGCTAACTTGCATGGTTGCTAAGAAAAATGTGACAGAAATTTATAGTTACGCAAGACGACGGAGAGTAATCCCTATATGACGCTTTTTGCGAAACGCAGGCGACACAAAAATATTTATCAAGTGTACAATAAAGATTCCTGGGAGCCTCTGGTTATATATCACACGTATCTATTTACACATAAAAAAGAAAACACTTTTGCTATCTAGATACATGTGTGCTTTATTTTTATGTTCGTTTAATAAATCTAACAATGTTTTTAATTACTAATATAATCTTCAATATTTATTGCAAGTTTGTTTTCAAATTGTAAACGGATACAACTTAAACTGTTTACACTATTGTCTTTAAACTGAGTTTTTTAAATCATAAAAGAATAAATAATGTTTCCAGAAAAATGTTTGACATGTCAAACAAAATTCAAAGTTCCTGGTGTTTTAGATTATTCTTGCAATTGTAAGGAAATCCACCATTGACTGCAACATGGCCTCTCCAGCCGAATTCAAGATTCCAGTCCTCGTATTGGCTTCAACAAGATCGATGACGCTTGATTCCAGAGGTTTCGCGATTTTCATTGCCCGTTTGAGATAACCAGCTCTTGTATGGAAATTGACAATACTAGTCGCAACATAAGCAGAGTGAAAACTCTTGTCGTAATCTCTCAGTTGACGTCTGATTGTAGACACTACCTGAACTTCAGGGAGTCATCTGTGGTCTGTATACGTTCCGTAAACAAGCTCGGCATAAAATAAAGCAGTGTGGATATATTCATGTACTATTTGTTCGGCATATGCAGGTACTGACCAGTCGTAATCGACACTAGGATCCAACCAGATTACACCGAGAGCAGAGCTAACCGTGCCTCCAATGTGACCAGGCTTTTCAGACTTGTAAAATGCGATGCAACCAACCAACTGATTAATGGCATTATATAAATCTGGAGAAGTGGTATTTATTAGTTCAAATGCAGCATCGACCTTTTTCGTGATCTCCTTGATTTCCTCTTTGCTGAACAAATGGCGTTTTTCATCTACATATTCCTTGCTATTTTCAAGAAGCCCCGATCTATTTAGTCCTTCTACCAGTTCCGGGTCCTCGAAACTGTATACAACCTTGTTTTCCTCTACTGGTATTTTTAAGGTTTGAATCGGTTCTAGTGAATTGAAAAAAATCGTCTTTTGATTCGAAGTGAATGTTTTTCCAGAAATTCCAAGTAGTGATAATTTTTGGTTCATGAACGCGGCATCAAATCTAAATGGCCAAAATAATTTCTGGAAAATATCGGTCAAACCGATTTTTGAAAGTGCTTCATTTAGCGGTAATTTTGGAAATACATTTGTGCAAACAGAAAATGTATCGTTGGATAAGATTCTAAGGAATGAATTCCAATTTTTGAAAAACTTTTGGCAATTTTGATTTCCAGATTTTTCTAGCGACCGTGCAAAACTCAACCACGATTTGTCATTGTCAGTGAGAACATCAGCCGTTTGTATGTTCAATTTTCCGTCTCGTTTAGATTGTGTATGATCTTGATTTAGAGGGTTCATCAGACCTTCATCATATGAATTATCTTTTTTTTTGAAACGGAAAGTTTCATTCGCAATGGGTAAACCCGATTCCATGTCGATCTTTTATTCGAGATGAAATCGTTGGAAGTTCGCTTAGTCTCAGCAATTTTCATGCGAAGAGGATATTGTTTTACTAAAGCTTGATATTGCCTTTTTTCTTTTACAAAATTATCCCCAGACAGCTTGCTGTATCCGATTTTCATTCGTAAGGGTATCGGCCGAGACTGTCTTTTATATTCTTGAATGTCATCTTCAGACCGTTTACTATAGCTTATTTTCATTCGAAGAGGAATTAGTCCAGGTCGAGGAGTCCATTGTCTTTTATATTCTTGAATGTCATCTTCGGATCGTTTATTGTAGCTTATTTTCATTCGAAGAGGGATAGGTCCAGGTCCAGGAGTCCATTGTCTTTTATATTCTTGAATGTCATCTTCGGACCGTTTACTTTCATCGCTTATTTTCATTCGAAGAGGAATTGGTCCAGGTCCAGGAGTCCATTGTCTTTTATATTCTTGAATGTCATCTTCGGATCGTTTACTGTAGCTTATTTTCATTCGAAGAGGAATTGGTCCAGGTCGTGGAGTCCATTGTCTTTTATATTCTAGTATGTCATCTTCTGACCTGTCTCTTATTTTCATTCTTAATGGCACTGGCTTACCTTTGTCCCTTTTTATTTCCTCCTGTGCATCTTCATAACGCTTGAAGTCTAAAATAAAATTAAATAGTTCTAGATTATTTCACTGGCGGAATTATGTAACAGACGTTATTTAGTATAACTGCATAAAAAGTTGTCCGAAAACGCCATGCCAGAGCCTGATTCTAAGTTTTGCAGATAAACGTGATCAGATTGCTCAAGAATAATATTTAAAAGGAAGAATATGAATATATCTTCACCATTTTTGATTTTTTTTTACCTAATCAGAAAACTGTAAAGTTAGTGGGATAAGTCTTGAACTTGTTTAAAACTGAACGAAAGAATTGCCCTTCTTCGTATTTCATTCTTTCCACTCAAAACAATTGAAAATAATAAACCCGATTTTAAAGTTTCATTAGCAACTTTTTCTTAATGGATGTAATGACTGATCTTGCTGGAATCAGAATTATAACATGACGCGCTTGAATTTTTTTGGTTATTTGTTGTCTGATTGCATTTTTATAAGCTTTTTTTAAATACTTTGTTTTGTCTTATCTTTTTTTTTCATTTTTATTCGCTCATTTGCAACATCAGATGTTTCTAAGGTAAATGCTTACCCTTTTCAGAAAAAAATCTTTTATTCCAGTGGTAATAAGCATAATCATATATCTGGAGGTTTTGCCGTAGACAGTCCAGAAAATGGCAATCTTTATTCTCAGCCTTGGTTGCCAAACACAAATCTGAAAGACAAACAAAATACTTTTTAAACGATCTGTTGGGCTGTTGTAATCATTAGAAACAATAAAAGGAAGGATAGGTTTCTGGAACAGAACCATACATAATACGTACCATAAGTATAAAACAACATATTATAGAATACTGCAACATGTCTACCGACTAAACCAGAAGGAAATTTACTGAATTTGAAAATAGATTATAAGACGTTGGAACCTCTTACCTTTTCAGAAAAACTAACATTTTGCTAAATAAAAAAATATGAAAATAATAAGTTATGGGGTAAATTTCAGAGAATGCACTCCAGCTACCAGGGTAAAATTACAAATCTAGAGGTCACCACAAGGCATTCAACAAGTATGGAACACCACTTCCTAGTGAAAAGCTCTAATTCGCCCAAAATAAATCAAAAGTGTATACGTAAAATTATATTGCTCTTACCTGAATATTATCAAAACTTACACGTAACAAAACATTTAACAAAATAACAAACCTATGACCACAATTCCTGACTTGAGAGAGGCATGTGAAACATATGGTGGGGTTAAACTAGATTACTGTCATCCCAACCTTCCTCCGATGAGTGGTCAAAAGAACAAAACAAAGAAAAAAACGCATTAACAGAAGAACTATAAAACTCAAACAGAAATTGACCCAATCCACTAGAAATTACCTGAATCACAATAAATATACTGAAACAAAAATACATGTAAAAACCAGATACCTTCATAATGGATGTTCAGGTTACCGAAAGCAATAAACCTTTAAATTGAAAAATATTTCATATACTAATTTTAAGACCTTTCTAGAGGCGGAAGTTTCTTTATTGCTCTCGTGAATGTTTAATGCAAACTCTAATATTATGTAACTGCTATAATGGAAATTCATCACTCTATCTTAGAACATATTGCATGTTTATTTATAACTTTTTGGATTTGAGTGCTTCTTTTGCAATATTTGAATATTTGACTTCCTATGTTTCGGTTCTAATGCTACTGATGAGAG
>JARWCS010366779.1:0-10415 GCA_034783895.1 Geukensia demissa | reverse complement strand
CGGTTTCAGAGGAGAAGATTTTTTTTAATTGTGGACGGAAGGACGGACGACGGACGCAAAGTGATGAGAAAAGCTCACATGGCCTTTTAGGCCAGGTGAGCTAATAAAACCTATAAACATCTGTATTTCATATTTCACAATGGAATCTTGTTGTTTCCATAAGGTTTATGCACAGAAAATGTGGTCAATTTTTTGCAGAATTTCTTTTTACAGGTTATAAACCAAAGGTTTTGAATTACATTTGTATTAGAATGGAGCTAACTGTGTTGTATTCTTAGTTTTTAGGACATAAATCTTGATTTTACTGTTGCAAATCTCTGCTTACCTGTCCAACCTACCCGTCAACGGGTAAACTCAAATTGCTACAGTAAAATCCTCAATTTACGTCCTGAAAGCTTACAATACAATACAGTTATCTCCTAATTACTATTCAATACTACACATCCTGTAGTAATACATATTTTACAACTGACTCATCATCATACAAACCATTGTACCCCCACAAGGATATATATTGTAAATATATAATCTATGTATACAACAAAGATTTTTTTAACAATACACTTTGTAAGGGTAAGATACAGGTATTCAGTCACTAACCTTTGTTTCCCATTTAGACTTCGCATGAGAATCAAAATATTCAAATGATCCAGCTCCAAGTCTTGACAAGGCCTTCAGTACATGTTTGTTAGCAATGGAACTGAAACAGTAAAAAGTTGTTTTCAATATTGTTTGAAACTTTAAATGTGATACACACAGACCTTTTCTTCTTACATTATCATGCATTCCATTATATTAAATTAAAATAAATTTTGGAAAAGAAAAGTGAGAGACATTTCACATTTTCTTATGATTTTGATGTTGTTTCAAATCAAACAAAACAAAATCTTTCACTGTTGGTAGTTGATTAATATCAATAAGCCATTCCCTTTAAAAGGAGAATATTTTTTCATATGTTTTATACATTTTGATTGGAATTGGAGAACATGAAAGTTGTTTTTCAGGAAAGCCAAAAGTTTAGTGATTGTGAAACAAAAAATCTGAATATTTCAAAATTTAAAGGGAACTTACCACTTTTGATATATACAAATCCTGAAGTTTTATGTTGATTTGTGGAACTTTTGAGTAATCAGGCAAAAATATATGGGACAAATAATTAAAATGGACAGAAAAGGGTAAAAAAATACCCCCCCAATTTTTAGTTGCAGGGAATATAAATATTTGGGTAACCATGACATCAATTATTACTTTTAAGGTACAAAACTCTAAGTACCTGACTCCCAATGTGAATATCCTTGTGTGTTGACAGTTGTCATATACTGCTTTAAGAGTTGTCTCCTCATTGTTAACATGGCCGTCTGATATAACAAAGATGTTTCTCAAGGAGTTCTCCCGCTTTAGAAGGAAGAAACTGTGGAGTGGTCTGTAAACTTCTGTATTGCCCATATTTGCTTGTATTCCCTAAAAAATATAGGAGATATACATATTTAAAGTTGAATGAATTCTATACTGGATGCCAATAGAAACATAACACGTTTATCAACCTGTTTCCAATTTTGGACGTAAAAATATTTGTTTGTTTAGTCAACTGATTCTTTGTTCATTTATAAAAATAAAGTGGCTGTTTAAAAAAATAAACAGTAAATTTTTAATTTTTGAACTGGGTTTATTGTCAAAACTGACAAACAAGCATCTTCAATTTAACATGTTTTTTTACATTTTGAATAAAAATTAACAGAACGTTGCACCATTGACTTGAATTTTTGATATGTCATTATTTATATTTCAAATCTGGTGTTAAAAGTGAAGTTTTGCAGTTATGGGTTAAAAATATTGATTTTCAGAAGCTTGAAATTCAAATCAGAAAACACTGAAAATTTGTGAAAATATGCACTACAATGACCTAATGATGCATACAAAATTTTGAATGATATGATTTTCAGATGATTTTCAAAGAATAAATAGTGAGCTAAAATTTAACACTAAGGAAAGACAGTGCAGCATTTCTATTGTCAATCAGTACAAAACAGTACGCATAAAACAAATTTTGTTAATGAAAACCAAAGGATCTGACACAAGTTTTACAACTTACTGAAAGTCTACTTTTATAAAATATGTAAGTTTACATATATAAATGAACCAATAACTGATAAAGATATTGTTTTAACATTATAAATATGAACATATTAAATAGTAGTTACTCTTGGGTAAATAGAAAAATGATGGATACATGTCTATCAATATGCAATAATTTTTTTTTAAATCTTAGAAACAGAGTCTCTTATAGATAAAGGAGTAGGTGCAGTAAGGGCCTTATTTGCACTGAATCAGGTCAAGGGACTAAATGTGATAATAACTGAATTTGGCAGCAAAGGGGTAGAGCCACGAAAGTGGTATTTTGGCCCTCCAAATAAGCCAAAAATTTTTTGCACCCTTAAATATGGAAATCCAACTCAAAATAACCCCAGACATTCAAATTCTTTGTTCCAATAAATTTTTCAAGTCAATAACAATAATAAGGTTAAATAAGACCATGCAAATCAAGTGAGGTCACGGTAAATCGACGAAAATCCGGTATTTTTCTCCGTTTCTACACAAAAAATTTGTACCCTTCCCATGCAAGGGCAGTCTGGAAATTTTAATATTTTTTTTTGTGAGTATTGTTTCTACATACAAGTAAAATTTCAATTCTGCCCTTGTATGGAAACATAGCAAACAACAAAAAAATCATATATGAAAACTATTGGTTTTTGCGATCCATGTTTGTATAGTGTTACCTCCCTTAGCGTAAGAAGGAATTAAAAAAAAAAAATTCTTATCTTGACCAAATGTGGCATTTATCAATGGAAACTAAATGTTTAAATTGAAAATATTTTAACTATTTAGAATATAAAAAAATATATTAAGATGTTATGTCATTCATGACATTTTTCGCAACATATATCTTTAATATACCTTTTGTTGATCTACATTGCAGCAATATCACTAAGAGCATTAATTTACTGTGTAGGATGTTAATAACTTTCAACCCCCCCCCATTTGTTAACGTCCAACTAAGAACATTAATTTGCTGTGTAGGACGTTAACAATTTCAACCCCCCATTTAAGTTATAGGAAATACATTGCCATCAAATAATGCTGCTTTGAATTTCTATGGTTATGTACATACATATATAAATATTTTCTTTTAAACATATTGTTTTTTACCCCAGTACTCATTATTTGTTGTTTATGTGGTTAAATGATTAAAACCTTTTTAAATGAAATTATAATTAAAGTAATGCTATTTGTAATTAAATTAAATTATTAGGCATCGTTTTCATTTTAACTGATAATTTCCAGAAACCTGTGATTTTTTCAGTTGAAGAATTTATATTTACCCTAAAATGATTACTCAAATTTATTAAAAATAATTGAATGTTATTATATATATATATGAAACTCTAATTAAAATAAATGCTTATTGTCTTTTATTTAAATTATATAGTGTTGTTTTTATTTCTTATGATTATTTCTCAAAATATGTATTTTTTTCTTAAAAAAGAAAAATATGAAAGAAAACTGTTATTTATATAAAAAATATAATTAAAAAAATGTCATTTGTCTTTCATTTTAAGTATAAGACTTTGTTTTCATTTTAAATTGATCATTTCCAGAAATATGTGATATTTATAAATGATATCAATCCCCCCCCCCAAAAAAATTACTCAAATGAAGGAAATTTGATCGAAAACTATTACTTGTATGAAAACTTTAACTGAAATAAATGATACTTATTATTCATTCAGTCTCCAAGGCTCGGCCCACAGAGCTGACCCAACGCGAACCCCAGGTGGGGAGACCCTTTCGTTGGGGGGTTGCCAGGTTATAAAACGGAAAGCCTGGGCGTGGACCATAGTGGGTGACGTGTTTGGAGAGTGCCACACTCCTTTCATCTAAAAGACCCCTTATGTAGTTTTCGAAAAAGAGAAGGCTTATGCCGCTACAAAAGCTAAATTTTCCGTCCCTACCCGTCACCCCCTTTTTCCAGTTGCAGTCAAAAACCGTTGCCCTGTTGTGTCCTATCCCATCCCCTTTTCGATATTGATAATTGTTGAACTTGTTCTCGTCCTGAATATGCATGAAATATTAAGCAAACAACAATCAATCAATCATTCATTAGAATTATACAGTGTGTTTTTTTCATTTTTAATCTATTTCCAGATAAATCGAATTTTTCGTTTAAAATTATTTTTCCCAAAAAATTGCTAAAATGTTGCAAATATGATTGAAATTATTATTTATTTAAAAACTATAATTGAAATAAAAGTTATATGTCATTCATTTGAATTATACGACATTGATATTCATTTTTTATTTTTCTAAGAATATGTTATTTTTTCGTCAAAAATGCATTTTCATCAAAAAAATTACTTAAATGTTGGAAATATGATTAAAAAGCATTATTATTTGAAAAATGGAAATGAAAATAATAAATTAATGTTATTTGTAATTCATTTGAATAAAACAGCACTGCTTTTATTTTACTGACTATTTCATAATATACCATTTTTGACAAAAAAATATGTTCCCCCTAAAATTACTAAAATATTGCAAATATGATAAAACATTATCATTTAAATTATCACTATAATTGAAATAAATCTAATTTCTCGTTTATTTTAATCATACGGCATGTTTATCCGGTTATATTGATTATTTCCAGAAATATGTGATTTTTCTTTAAAAAATGAATTTTTTACAGCAAAAAATACCTAAATGTTGAAAATATGACTAAAAGCATTATTAATATGATCAATTTAATAAAAATAAATGCTATTTGTTGTTTGTTTGAATAACATGGCGTTGTTTTTATTTCATATTGATTATATAAAAAAATATGACCCCAAAAACTACTCCCATGTTGAAGATATGACTCAAACCTTATGAATATAGATAAGTTACTTGAAATAAATGTTATTAATTCTTTGTTTGAATTATAAAGCGTCGTTTTTATTTTTTATTGATGATTTCAAGAAATATGTGATTTTTCGTTAAAAATGCATTATTTACCCCAAAAATTACTTAAATGTTAGAAATATGGTTAAAAACTTATTTTTATGAACAATTTAATTGAAATAAATGTTATTTGTTGTTTGTTTGAATTATACGGTGTTGTTATTAGTTTTCTATTGTATTTCAGGAAATATGTGATTTTTTTCGTTAAAAAATGCAGTTTTTACCCTAAAAATTACTCTCATGCTATAAATATGACTTAAAACCTTATCAATATGAACAATTGAATTTAAATGAATGTTATTAGTTGTTCGTTTGAATTATAAGGCGTTGCTTTTATTGTTTATTGATTATTTCCAGAAATACATGATTTTTCATTATTTTTTACATTTTAGCCCCAGAAATAAAAATTGAGAAAAAATGAATAAAATTTGCATTTGTACCAAAATAAAGCTTATTTTAGTAGAATATCACCAAAAAACTAGTTTTTAAGAGAGGGCCAAAATTGGCCCTTTGTGAACCTACTCCTTTGAACTTTTGATTTGGTAACAAAAACTATTTTCTTTTAATAGAATGCATCATTAACAAAAGTGCAATATTGTTTTGTTGTCATAACATAGAAATTCTAGAAAAATAACAGCCTGATTTTTGTCTAATTTTAAAAAATCATGAAATTCAAGATAAAAATGCATTTTATAAGGGTTTTGGTCCCAAAAACATAAGCAGCATGCAAAACCAGCATTCATTTTTAAATAATTGTTGAAAGTTGGGTGAAATATCTAGAGCGATATTTTGTAATATGATAAAACAACAAATTCTTTCAGTCATAACATTATTTTTTTAATTTTGAGACAAAATTTAAACGAAACGCAAGTAACGTTTTGTGCCATTCCCTATCTTGATCTACACTTACACATGTATAATAGAGAGTTTAAATAGCATGTTTTTACAAGAAATGGATTGGGGGAAAACATAGTTACAAGTCCTCTTCAACAAATAATGTAATTTTCTTTTATGTTTGCTGAAGTTATTAAATTAACTTAAATGTTTTTTTCATATGAGATAGGTACAAGTTATCGATAAAGTTAAGTCAAGTACAGTAGCGCTTTGACTAAAAACCAGCAGTGCAAAAAGGGCCTAGGAAGAACACTGAAATCTTTACAACTTAAAAATTTACCTCTCAAATTGTTTAATATTTTATATTTGAACATTTTTAAAACCTAATTGGTTATATAAATAAAACAATAATAAAATCACATTTAAATTACCATCACAAACAATTCAGCTGTTTTCATTGTTGACTTGGATTTTGACTGACTAGTTGGAAACAATTCCTTGTAGCCTGAAATACAACAAATGACATTCTATTATGTTAAGAAATGATTTTAATCAATGTCTATAAGTCACCAACCTTGTTTCTGAGTATGTGTATAAAAAATTGGCTTATTATACAAAGCTTACATAGGACATATAGGTAATTTCGCAGATAGAAAAAAAAAGAGGATAAAATATTGAAATAAAAAATTTAGATAACATTGATAAAATGCTTTCAGAAAATAAAATTAAAATTGGTTGTCAGAGTTCTCATTTACCTGGTACAAAACAGAATGACCAAAATCATAGTGCATTATTTCAAGGAGTTATCTCTCCTTTTAAGAGTTTTCAATTTTAACTTTCAAGAAGAAATTGAATAAATTAAATATGCAACCAAACATAAATTACTTTAAGATTGATAACATTAATATCTAATTTCTAAGATAAATAACTAAGAAATGACAGTTTTTACACAAATGTTTGTTAATTTGATAAAGAAACAATACCAAAATTGGCTATTTTATACACAGGAAGTGCAGTGAAACCTTGTCAATCTACCTGAAAAGTATTAAAAACTTAGAATACTCACTTGTACCAAACACTACAATATTAACCAGACTGTGTGGTGGATGAATACTCACTTGTACCAAACACCAAAATATTAAACAGACTGTGTGGTAGAAGAATACTCACTTGTACCAAACACCACAATATTAAACAGACTGTGTGGTGGAAGGTGGGTCAAGGTTAACATCAGAATTTTCTTTGCTTCAATCAAAGCCTTTCCTTTCATTGAATTGGAAAGGTCAAGGACAAGTATGATCTCCATTTCACTGTCTTCTGCTGCTTCAAATTCTGGATAAAATGTCAACATGGCTGCCTATAAAAGGAACAGCCTTAAATTCTGGATAAATGTCAAGAATTAATGGCTGCCTAAAAAAAAGAACAACCTTGATTTCTGGATAAAATGTCAACATTGCTGCCTATAAAAGGAACAACCTTAAAATTCTGGATAAATGTCACGAAAGACTGCCTAAAAAAGGAACAACCTTAAATCCTGGATAAAATGTCAACATTGCTGCCTGAAAAAAAAAACTTAAATTCTGGAGTAAATTCAACATGGCTCTCTGAAAAAGAAGAAACAACCTTGAATTCTGGATTAAATTAAACATGATTTTCTAAAATATCAGAAATTAGGTGACCCATCCCAATCTGTAACACCCACATTGTATTAGGTTTTGCTCAGGTGGCATCATGGTGGCCTTTATGAAATTCTGTTGAAATTCTGATTGCCTTAAAACTGTAAATTTTTATTGAGACCTATCAATAGAACATTTCTAAAATGCAAAAAGTTAAAGTAACAAAAGTTTCTAAAATAGAAAACGTTTGACTTGAATCCTCATATGCAAAAGCTTCTCAACTACCTCAGTTTGTTTGTCGCCATCTTCATCGACCTCCACCCACATTCGGGGTACATGTATCTCAGCCAGACCAATCAGTAACTGAAATCCATCATCTATGGTCTGTCCATTGGCCATCTGAACTACACAACTTGTTGCCGTTTTCTGAAAAAGGAATCCATTTGGATTAAGTAAGAATTCACTTACACATCACTAATTGCTTTGTGGAATCATGAAATTTAGAGATTGAATGAGGTTATAACCACAGCTCAGAAGAAAATTTTCAACTGAAAACGAACACCATGTAAAAAGTAGGCATCGACAAAAATTATGTAATTATGCATATTATTTCTGTGTGGTTTGCTTGTTATTATATATTATGACTGATTAACAATCAGAATATTTGGCAACAAAAAATATCACAAAGTAGTCTGAAATAATAACACACACATGTACTAGACTGTCTGACACCAGTTTCATCCGTATGAAATTAAACACCAGTTCATTCATCAATATTTGAAAACTTATAATTAAATTTATGTTCCATTACCCAAATCTCCTGTAATTTTAACCTTAAGGAACCTTTTTGTTTTAAAAAGATTCCATTTCATTATTACTTGAAAACTTACCTTTGAGTTAATCTTATGTGTTGGACAATTTAAAGATCGTATATCAAAAGGCATCTGTACAAAAACAGCTATTGAACAATTTTCTTTTAAGTCCTGCAAAATATAAACAAAACATAAAAACACTTCAAGAAAAAATTGTTTATATTTTTGCAGGGTTTGTTTCTCATGCTGTGTGGATGAAGTCAAATGTATCCCCATGCTTATATTTTCAGTTAAGGACAGGTTTTTAATCACAGAATTTTTTTTTGAGTTCTTTGGCTTCGCCTCAGACTAAAGTCTGTTACTCTTATTCTTTCACAAGTTTTCTATCTTTTGTATATTTTTTCAATTTCACTGTTTTCAATAGATTAGCTTGATTGTCGTGTTTTACGAATAGCTCACATTTTTTTTTTGAGGGCCTTCTACAGCTTTGGTTATGGTATGGACTATAATGACTATACTACATGAAGGTTGTAATGAGACCTGTAGAAGTTAATGTCGACTGTTATTTGGTGGATGCCTGCCTCAAAGACAATCATGCCATATCTCATATTTTTATACTTGTGTGTTTCTGAAGATAAGAATTTAAAATAATTTAAGATATAATTGATTCCTTTCCACAATATAAAAATGTCTAAAAATATCAAAGTGTTTTTTTTTTTTCAATTGTGCAGAATTTTTTTTCAAATTAAGATTCCTTATAACAATATAGTTTTAACTTTAGCCAGTGAAGTCGGTAACTAGAAAAATAATTTCTTCCACTTGTTTGTCAACACTGAGAATAGGGGTGCTTGGCTAATTCAAAAAAAAATGGAGACAAGTATATGATAAGGGCATTTATTAGGGGAAATACATGTGTGGAGTAAATAGATTGCATACTTCAATAATACAAAAAAACTCAAATAATCATAGAAGAATGGAAATCACATTAAAGGGCCAACATGTTGCCAAACAGTGTTTTATTATACAAGAGGTCTGTGGCAGAGAAAATAATACCAGACATGGAATTCAACATGAAACTAAACAAAAATACCCAAGTGCAAAATTCTGGCTTCAGTTTCATATAACATCTGAAAATTTCATAAAATCCTCAAGTTTTCCTTCAATTATTGGAAAGATATCATCTGATTGGTCAGTTTTTGAGTTGAGGAGAAAATGGAGGAAATCCTCAAACTGAGATATTTTAAGAAACTAAAACTAGGTCACACTGACCTAAATAATACTAAACTGAAAAGCACTATACAAATAGCAGTGGAATATCAACATCAACATCATTCAACCGTAGTTTTTGAGAAATGAACCTAAATAGTAAACAACAGTTAAACCAGAATCACTTTATTTTCTAGAGTCAAGTTTCTGAGCTAATGACCTAATCACAAACTTTAACATGAAATTTTCAAAGTCATTGGACCATGACTGTGGGATTAGAGGTTCATAATCTCCATGGAAACAAAATGTATGCATCCTGATACAACTGCATGCAAAATATGAGTGACCTCCCATTAAGGGTTCATGCCAAAACTGACCTAAAAACAAACTTTAACAATTGTTTACACCGCTGCCACTGCCCGAAACAGCATACATATGTCTCCCCTTCCAAGACTTTTGTTGCAGGCAAGAAAAAACCCATAAATATGGTACTTACTCGTGAACATGTGTGAAACTAATTTTAAATAAAAAAATAGGTGAACAATTTGAATTCTGATAGCAATTTTGACCCATGGCCTTGCTTTTGATTTTTGCAGCTGTCTTCACATTAACTATTAATAAAGGCTTAGAGAACAAAGTTGTACTTAAAACAGAGGTTTTCCCATTATCTTCAGGAGGCCCCTTTTTGAATCTTACATTTGTAGCCATTGAAAATCGTATTTTTAACAATCGAGACAGTTAAACATTCAATTTCCAGCGTCGGTGAGAAAGAAGTAGGTTCAGTATCACCCATTTTCGGCCCTAAAAATTAAGGGATTTTCAAATATTGACGCAACATACCAAAAAAAAACATAAGACCAGTGTGTAAGCCAAAAAAAGTGTCCTGTAAAAAAGTGTCCTTCCTGTTATATATTTCTTAGGAAAAACCAAGAGGACAATATTTCACAGT
>JARWCS010366768.1:0-10415 GCA_034783895.1 Geukensia demissa | reverse complement strand
TCCCTCTGGACGGATTGTGAATTTATACATCCCCCACAATCAGGGACGCCCCTTTTAGAGGACTAGTGCCTCTAGGATGGAGATACCTAGTGCCTTTTCTTCCCCGGCACAGTTTTAATTTGGAAAAGGACATTGCCTTAATAAGAGTTGGTCTAAAAAGGGCCCTGTTATACCCCTTTTGGACAAATCTTAACAAGTATAACAGATTGAAAATAAAACATAAGATATTGAGCAGACTAATCATGTAAAAACGGAACCCAGGGGTAGACATCATAATCGTTAACTAGAGACTTTTTCAGACTTGATAGACTAAATATTTTAACAGAAATAAAAGGTCGTTAATTAAAATAAGAATCTTTCAATAATATCTTAATTTATTCAAATATTGGCAATAGGTGTTTTATCTTTTGCAAACTTTGTTGGGTAATTTACAATACTATATGGCTACACAAATACAGTAAAATATTTTTTAACAAAAAACGCAGTTTTTCTGATTTATGTTACCTTCGTTGGAAATTAATGTTATAGAGCTCATACGATTACTTATTAAAATATTAGGTGAGTAATAGATAAATTATTTTAAATTAAATAAAAGAATATAACACGCTTTAAGAAACAAATAATTTTAGATTAATGAAAACCTCAAATTTTAACTGAAAGACATTTTTTTTTAGAAATAATGCCAAGCTTACAAGACATTTCAATTAAAGTGGAAATTTACTTCATAGAAATAAGATGTTTCTGAGTAAATACCTGAATGTCTTCAATACAACCATGCATCAGAGTTTGGTACGCCCCTAAACTATTTTGACAAAATTTGTACAATGATCCTTTTTGGATTGTATCCCTGCATATGTTTGTTGCGTATGATAACGTCTTCCCTGACACTGTTGGCCAACCGGTTGATTTTTTCGCTATTTTAACTTTGCCTGTATTTTAATTGTGAATGAAAAAAAAAATAAATATAATAATTTTATCAAAAACTTAATATAAACATCATTTGGAAACAAATTGATTTTCTAATGCTACAATTACATTCTGTGATGAATATTAGAAGATGGAAACTGGTCAACATTTGAACATATGAATAGTTTTAAATTTGAACAGAAAACAGAATTCTCAAATACAGCAACGTATCATGCTTTCATGAACTGATGTCGAAACATTATGTTTCAATCTTCGAATTCCTTTTAAGACTACATCGTTCCGTAGAACCGTGGAAAAACTATTTATTTGATGAAAGTTCGAAATAGCAATCAAACATAAAATAATTACAAAAATCTCAATAGAAACTATAGAAATATCATACAATCTTCATTTAATCCGTGTAAAGATCAGGAAATGATTAAAAACTGTTTAAAGGGTTTTCATATTAGTTCGTAAAAATTCCATAATGCAGCAAAGTTTAGTAACAAATAATAAAAGTTTTATTATCATATAGTTATTGTCATTCCTCACCTGAATTTCTCTTGTTGACACTGCGCCTTACGGGTGAGGTGGGTTGCATCTTTTTGTTGCTATTTTGAGCTACGGTTTTGCCACCAGCAACAACCTAATTGTATGCAACGGCATCATTTTATTCAAAAAATTTCTTACAAACTACTTTATTAAATATTATGTATTTTTATTGTCCGTAATATTTATGATTTATGATGCAAATCCTCGTGTACAAATTTTTCCTGAACATCGAAATTAGATATTTTATTTAAATTGACTTCCGATTGATTAACATGATGAGCCAGTAACCTGCTCACGGCTTGATATTTTGTTCGTTAATATTTATCAGGCCTCCAGCTGTACCGTTTCCGTTGTGGTATTTCATGCAACAAAGTACTGATTGTCTTATTTTCACTATGGGTTTGGACGTCATAAACTGGAACACATTTTCAATGTAGCTCGGAATAAATATTATATAAATAATTATTGTTCCGTTGATAACATTTGCTGCTTTCATAACATTTTTTCTATTCTTATTAACACAAATGTCTTGATCACAGTATGAGCAATAATTCATAATAAAATTACGTTTTTCAGGGGATTATTTGCGGATCCAATGCAGTTCGCAATTCCCGATTTACACTGATAAAACCTCTCCCCTTTCAGTTGAGTCGTGTTGAATCTAGCTTGTTGGGAAAACAATGAATCTTGAGGTCTCACTCTGAAAAAAAAATGAATCAGGATTAAGGATGAAGTATACCTAGCTTTTATTTTTGTATACAACATTTTATAAATATTGTTTAGAAACTATTTTTTTCCCATAAAGCGTCAGAGTAAAATCTAAACAAGTTGTTTGCTTTTTGCACACGGTTTTTGCAATCCTAATTTATTTATTTAATGCAACAGTGCAATTAAAGCGTTCTGCTATACCTTGGAATGACAACTACCAAACTGAAAAATGGCAGTATAATGGGTCTTTTATTAACTGCTCACCCTCACAGTAAGGTGGACGATTTTTCCAGCTTACGATCGACATTTAATTGGACAAATGTCGTGATACTTTTTTGAAGATCTGTTTGTCTTTCGTTTCGTTTTGTTGGCCATGGTCTTGTCTGTCTTCCGACTTAGCGATTTCTGTCTGCCCCTTTGGTATCTTCGAATTCCTGACTCTTCACTCATTTGTGACCGCATTTCATTCAGAGTTGTTGCAACAAAAATAAAAGGTGGCTTAGCGGTCGATGCGTCTCCTGGTGGATCATGCCCTTGAGCGTATTCACTAGCCCAGTTGTTAGACTTGTGTGACATGAAATTTATCAAACCTTGTTGTACAGAAATTTGCTGCATTTGTTAAAATTTTGGTTCTAATGCTACTGATGAGAAGTTACTCCTTGAAATGTACAAATAGCATACCTAAATTCTCCTTATTTATTCAACATATGTAATTTTGATTTTTTAAACCTTTAATTACAACTTCCGTTACATAGAGGATGTTCTTTCACTGAGCAATGCGCGATTATGTGATTACCAAATGAGCTTTAATTTTGAGGCACAACAAACACTCAATCCTTTGTCTTCTTATAACTTGTTCTTTGTATGAATTTAGACAATGGGTATTGGGAGGTTCACACAAAACTGCGCGACAAAGGTGATGACTTTAACTTTAACTAGTCAATTTTGCGTCATTAGAAATAACATTTCAGCAGCTCCAGTGTATAGCGTATAAATATCACAGCTCATACTTTACTCAATATCGTGCCCAATACAGTGACTTTCTCGACAGAGTCTAGTCTTAACATAGATACGTTATCCTCAGATTAAAATCATAACTTTATATATTGTCGGGCAACACAAAAACTTGTTGGCTTTTATGAAATTCCAGTTGATGATGATGGCTGATGATGTAATAACTGCCCGCTTTTTTCGCCATGAGGTTGCTATCCTAATCTTGGTACAATATATTTTTGAGCCTTTCCATGCCCTGCATTGACTATAACCGAATTAGAAAATAGGCAATGCTGTTGGTGTTTTTAAAGAGCAAGGAACTGCATATTTCTTCAGAGCACATTGGTTCATCTTGGGCATTGGTTTCAGATATATAGTTTTAGTTTTTTGTGTATAGGTTGTGTGTTGTTCGTTCTTGTTATCATGATTTCGTTTCTATCGGATTTTTACCTTTTTTCTGACTCTTTAGTTTTCTCTTGCTTTAACTTTTGACTGATATTTTCACGTTCATTTAAAGTAAATTTTTTTCAAACCAAAAGATGGAATCACTGTTTGAGCAGTTTTCTTGTCAAAGAATGAGCTTTGGAAACGGACATAAAACTAATTGTTGCAATGCTTCAAACGTAATAGGAAATGACTTTCTTAAATACAAAAACAATTATGCAAACAAATCTTGACAATTAAATGTTAATGTAGTTTATACAATTTCAAAGTAATCGAAAACAGAGGAAAATGATACTATCATGAATCACATGACCCTGTAACAATAGAAAAATATAATAAAAAAATTAAAGGGTTTAAAGTTAATATTATTTTTTTTTTATTAGTTGAGTACCTGCATACTCTCCCAACAAAAGAAACTTAACAGCAGTATTGTGAAGTAGAAATACAACAAATGATTGCAAAATAAAATTGTATACTTAATTTAATGTCAACGGTTAAGATAAATATACCTTTTAGATTGCGAATCAGAATAAAATCACTAAAATTGTTGAAATGAAATTCCATGAACATTTCAAAATTCGGTGCTCATGAGAGAATCGAATGTTCATCCACATCTTTGGGTCATTTTTAACGTAAAGCATTTCCTTTGTGAATTTTATAGGGCCCTTGCAGAGAAAACCTAAAATTTACATTCTTACCTAAGTTGAATCAATTTCAAGTTTTTGGTCTGGCGACTTGCCAAAATGATTAAGTGATTTTTCATTTTGTTATGCCAGACCTACAAGGAGCTTTTTTAAACGGACGTTTAAAAGCGAAGAAACATAAGAGAAAATAATCCCCATATTGGTTCGCACAATTACAAAAAAGGAGTAGAAAACCCTAAAGAATTAGAGACATAATTTTTTTCATTATGGAAATATAGCCGACTGAAAATGCATTGAACAATACAGCGAAACTTTAGTTTGTACTGGGATATATACAAATAATCGGTATTTATGCTCAGTATAACAAACAGTAGAAAAAAATGCAACGTTTTATAAATTTATTTTTGCCCCTTTAGTATCTTCGAATTCTTTTTAATATAGAACGCTGGACTTGGGTATACATGTTGAGAATAAATTGACAAAATATGTTCATTTATTTTATTGCACTGATAATATCGTTTACTTTAAAAATTTCTAATATACTTACACCCAGGAATGAGCAAATGCCTGTGAATCTGTCTGTACATTGCCATTTGGATCCAGTTGTTTGCCATCAAATCTTCCACATTGACCGTGTACACAACCACTGTGATCCGATGGGACTTCCAGTGTCAAAGGATTTAATATTTCACCGTGTTTTTTGTAGGTAAATTTTATTAGAGCACCGGACATCAAATTTATCTGTAAAGAGATGGCACCATAAAACATTTTCATTGGTATGTCTAAGCTATTTGATTTTAACCATTTAAAAAAAATTTCGGGCAGCTTTAGTTTCGGTATTAATCTATAAGCATATTAGCTATAATTGCTTATAACAACAGTTATTAAAATAAAATCTCCAATTTTATCTTTCCGACAATAAGAATACAATTATTTTATTATGTATTGTCACATGTAAGGTTGTTATGACAAATAAGTGTGTTTCTGGATCATGAATGACATAATGATGGCGTTTCATATCAAAATATCAGGAAAAAATGGAAATTGAGCCTTCTCAATTATAGCTGTTATCATGTTGATCATGTTTTCCAGCAATTCATTTGGAACAAAATAACAGAAATAATGACATTTGGTCGATTTCACATCACTGAACTTTTCTGCCAGCTCCCCCTCTTCCATTTACTTAGACACATCTCGAAGAACCATTTGTGGAAATATTTTTGATTTCTTAATTCTGCATCTACGATTTCAATATTCAGAACCTATTAATAAAAACCAAACTTAAGAAATCTGTCTTTTCGGAAAATTTTCAAAACAACCATGCTTACCTATTATTTATTCATGTTTTTTTTTTCACTTAAATTATCAAGAAGTTTATTTGTTGTAAATTAAGAAGAAAACATCCTTGTTGTCGCTATTTTCGGTTATGTTTCGCTCTATGAACTTTATGAATTGCAAAAATGTCGTACTAATTAATAACTCATTAAAACGTTTGCAAATGTACATGTAGTTGATATCATTTACAGATCTAAATCGTTTTATTACTGATAGTCTACCAAAATTCTGATCTACTATAACCTACATGAAATGTCGTTCCACTGGTATCCAGATTGAATGTTGTACCATCAGGTAAATTGTAATTGTGAGTGCGTGCTCCGTCACACCTGTCATACACAAAATAATCGTTTCCTTCCTGAACTGCAAGTCCACATAGACATGAAGCTCTGCGGGCTCCGACACATTTGTGTGTCCTGATATGTACCTATTATTATTATAATAAGAATCATTATTAGTGCAACTGTATTCTAAATAATAACTTGATTAATAATTTGATTCTTCTGACATGTACAAATAACTAATTCTAGGTCAGGCTTTGTAAATGTTCAGGCAACGATTTCAGTGAACAAGCCGGTAGATCAAAATGATTCTATCCGTAACCGGCTTTCACATACACCACAAAAGTAAGTGTTCTAAATTTCAACTGACCTAAGAAATAAGCAATACCTCGCAAAGTGATGCATTTTTGAAAAGAAACAAATATTGAAATTTGGCATGTACACAAATATGCAAATTAAACTAAGTAAGAGCGGTCTGATGATCATGTTGGTTATTTGGGACATTTGTAAATATAATGAAAAACGTTATTCTACCGGAGCTTTTGCTGCATTATAAAAAATTAAAGGTGTTAATTACTTTATGAATATAATATTTCTCTTTCCTTAAACATCTCGACAAATCTGTCTCCCTTTTATTTGTCTTCAGTATACTATTACTTTTATAAATGCATTGCACATAAATAATGCTAGATATACTGGTACATTCATTCGGAGGTGACGTAAATCTTTCGGTCCTGTGTTGGGTGCAATACTTGCAGCACTTTAAATGCCCCTTTGAAGCAGTTCGTAATGAGTGGTCGTTGGTGGTTAGTTGCTTAGGTAAAATTTATCGACCCTACCAAAACAGTCCCATTTTGGCTTCCTGTGGCTAGAAATTCTCCCGGCCCTGACCTTCAGCCCACCCATTCATTAAATAGTGTTTGATAATTCGTTTAGCAACAATCATTCAATTAATCCACAATTGTGCAGACAGATTATTAGGTTTTTAAATGAATGCATATTGATGATTAAGGACAACTTATATGAGTATACAAATTTCTACTGTTTAAAGTAGAAAGCGAAGCGGAACAAAAGTAAACACGTAGAATTTCTAGACAGGAAGATATAGCAGATGTTGAAATGCACAAGTAACAAGGATAAGAACGCATATAACTTTTGTCAGACTGTCACTGTCGGTATTAGATTTATAGATTAATTTTTCAAGAATATTACATTATACTATTCGACAGAATAGATGTATATAATGTTTGCACATCTTCTCCTGACAACCATATACCGTGCAATAAACTTTGCTCAATATAAACTTTTATTTAATGAAAGGTTAGGCCACCGTTTAGAGGAATCTCTGGATGGTTTTAGACTTAGTCTAGGAGAATCTTACACCTTGCTCTATTATATCGCCTGATAATTGTATTTTAAACCAGCTAAATAACAGCCAGAAAATGCGATTTCTTTTTTGAGTCACTAAGTCTTGTTTCTTATTGTTTAATTTGTAATTTCCACCGAACCAAGTATAAAAATCAAATACAATTGTTTTTGCGGTATGTTTGAAGTCGTATATTTTCTAAGCGAGACCAACGGTTTAATCCCGTCGCAGACTTTTGTGTCAGAAACCTATAGTCTAGTGCATACCCCCGTATTATTATATTTAAATTGCCTCATATTTTGTTTTCGGAAAGATTAACAACTTGATTTCGGGTGAGTATTTTTTCAGTGTTGAATGGCTAAATTTACAATTCATTCATAAACAACTAGTATCTAATCTGACTAGTTACATAATTTAAAGTTGCACTGGTCTGAAAATTACCAATGTTAAATAAATATGGAAAATTAAGGTATGCTATATGTACATTTCAAGGAGTAACCTCTCATCAGTAGTATAGGAAGTCAAAAATTCAAATATAGCAAAAGAAGCACTCAAATCTAAAACAATCGAAATGGGAAGCTAAATCCGACGGCAGGGACAACTATTAAAATAATTACTTTTCGAGGCCTTTCCGTATTTTCAGTGTTTTAGAATTTAAGCAAATGCAGCGAATTCTGTTAAACATTGTTTGATTTCATGTCATATATTAACAATTAATATGGCTAATGATTATAACAAATCAAACCCGGCTGTTGAAATTAGGGATGTATCTTTTTCTAAAAACAATGAAAATTTTGCGATTTAAGTAATTTTTGTAAAACAAAAAGGTAGTTAATCAATATTTTGTAATAAGATGGTAGTCTCTTAATATGACAAAAATGTATTGTTTAATGAACAGCCGACTTACTATAGACCGTCACTTGCGCATACGCACAGGAGTTTGTCCATATAAAAATAACTTCTCCCACACGATTATGTAATAATGAAGAAAATTTATGTGTCCACTTACTTCCATGTCTTTGGTTACAGCTGCACACCCTGCTTTCACTTTATATAGTACCATGTGACCGACATCTTGTGTGTCAACACCTCTGTGAATGTAACACGGAATAATGATAACAGATAATTTTTTATAAGGCCTGTCTGACATGAATTTTACCACAAATTCTTTTACACAAATCTACAGTGTTAAAATTCGAAACCATTGAAATTACAGACAAGGCTTAATTCTTTGTATTGCACATCACCAATGTCCATTCGGCTTTCCTAAAACCCCCAAAATACGAAATGTAAACATATTCATGATTCCAGTGTAGAATGCCCATGTGAGAGATCAAAAGTGCAAAGTCCAAAGAGACAAGACAAATTTGAAACAAACTAAAAGATTAAACGAAAACAAAACGAACAAAGGCTTGGAATTCACGAACTCCCTTACAGAACAGGAGGGGGATCAGGTGCTTATGAAGGGTAAGAATCTCCTGTCTTGCGCACAACACCCGTCGTGGAATTCTTAAACTCTAATCTAATAAAACACAACAATCGACCTAATCGATAGAAAAAATGATGAACGAATAATAATAAATAACTATTTAACCAACGACAAACACGTGATCAGATTCTGGCTTGAGACACGCATATTAGGTATGAGGCGGGGTAAAACCAGTTTGTGGTCGCTCAATACTTCCCCTAACCTGAAACAGTGGTGTGACAAAACAGCAAAAATTGCAAGATAAAAACCGGTTGAAATGGATTTATCACTTGAGATTGATACTGATCTCTCAAGAACACCGAATTTCCAAATCAAAATAGCTCTGACTGCATTTTTTTTCGGTTTTTTTATTCTAAAACTTAAAATTATCGATAAAGTAATGTCTGAAGATACAAAATATTCTCAAATTAATCTTTTCATAGTATTGTGACGTCATCGAGCTACAATTTTCAAAATCTTTACAAAATCTAAAAAAATGAAACAAAATGAAGTAAAAAATCATCAAAATTGGAATTTTGCTGTTCCCAATAGCCTGTTGGATAGGATCGTTTGGAAATTAAATCTTTTGTCAATGAAACTACGTGAATTGCACTCTACCTGGCTTTGTCTAAAACTGAAGAAATTTAAAATTTCACTTCGACTCCTGCCAATTATAGAAATTCTTCTTTAACTGTAACTTTGTGATGCATAGCTATTTTTTTCTGTCATACAACAATAAAAAAGTTTTTTTATACTTTATGCAGCTCCGATTATTAGAAAAATAGTAATGATAAAACTGCCCATTTGAGGGCCTAAACGTGCAGAATTTTATTATACAATAAAGCAGTTCAAAGAATAATGCCCATTTTAGCAAGAATTCAAAAGAAAATATTAAAACAGAACGTGTTTCTTTATTCGTCAATAATGCAAACCTTATAGGTAGCCATTTGTTAAATTCACTATAAAACTGCAATTGAATTTTATGGTAACCAAAACAAAAAATACTAGAATGATTGTACATAAAATGGTTTTTGTTTGGACATATGATGCTGATGTGTTTAAGATGACCAAAACATAAATGTATGAGCATAAGTGGAATCGACTCCCAGATAAGCGGATTTGGAGCCTTTTGAATAAAGATGGGGCCCAATATGGGGGTTTTCTTTCTGCAATGTTTCTTTTCGTTAAACGGTCATGAAAATAAAAAAATTAACGTCATTTTAAAGAAATTCATCGAAGGTCAGGGATTACAAAATAAAAAATCAATACATTCATTTTCTGGCAAGTCGACAGATCAAAAATCAGATAAGGCAAATTTGGGACCAAAAACTGGAAATTGATTCAACCTAGATAAGATGTTAACTTTTAGCTTTTCTATGCATGGGTCCTGTCGAAATCCATTCGGTAAATGCGTTACGCTAAAAATAATCCAAGTCTAAATTTTCACGAATTTACATGGAATGTTCAAATTCCACGAAATTTCGATACATTAGATAAAAACGAAAACAATTTCCTAATAAACAATCTTGAGACTTGTATTTGTCAAAAACCTTAGCGTTATATTAAGTATATCATACATTGGAATTTTATTTTGTAGTCCCGCTGTTGCGTTTCTTTTTTGCAGAGTATACAATTCAAACCAATATATACTAGTCAAAAAAAAAGAAACGTTACACTGATTTCATGTTGAATAATTTATCAGATAACACACTTATTTG
>JARWCS010366758.1:0-10417 GCA_034783895.1 Geukensia demissa | reverse complement strand
AAGGAGAGGACGTATATAATGTTTTATAACTTTTGTCCTATCCCATTTGCAATTATTTTATTATATTGTTTGCAAATAAAATATGTTTAAACTAAACTAAACTACTGTTTTCAAAATAAAAACAATGGTACAAATATTAATGTATATTAAGTAATATTTTTTCATCGTTGATATGATATACCTCACACTTAAGTCCCATTATACGATACAACGTACAGTATAAACTAGTTTTAGGGGAACCAACATACAACTTCTTTCTCGCACTAAAGCATTTCATGTTTAAAGAATTTTATCATTTTCTGATAATATATGATAAAAGCTACCTTCCCCTATTTTATTTTAGAATTCTATCGTTTTATTTACTCTTTATCGAAAAAAATATAGTTTTCCCTATATAATTAAGAGAAAATGAAGAATTTTGCACAAGCCGTTGCTTGAAAACGAGTTCCTTGACATAGACATTTGATTGTAATTTTTTAACATCACAATATAGGTTATCTTTTGACAGAGTATAAAAAAATTCTATCGATTTTTAATTAGAACCCCGAACCTCCTTAGGTACTAGTTGCAGAGTTTTATTTAGACTTCTTCTTTAATCTCTCTTCATTCTAAGAATAGACTATTACCCATAAAATTATCAAAATAAAAAAATGTGTAAAAGCTAAAGATACAACATTTCTGTCAGATTTTTTATTGGGGGGGGGAGTAGCTTAACCTTGTATGTGGTAATATTGAAACTTTCACTGCAAATTATAAATAGATTAATTAGGCATAGCATAGTATCTTGCTTGATAATCACGATTTCTAAAGGTGCAGTAGTTGATCTTCGTATATGCACTGCATTTGAATAATTCTTGTGATGAAGGGCTATTAAAACAGATTGAGCTTGCTGTCAGTAAACTTGGCCATTTATTGCAGAGGAAATACATCCCTTTTCTAGGTATTCGATTTTGATATCATTATCCATCACGTACTTGTCCCAGTAAAACCGCTATCTGGTATGGTTTTTACAGTGTGTCCTAAATGGTTATATTATTTTGGTTCTATTTCATAATTATTAACGAGGAAAGAAAACAGAACAAATTTGTAATTTTACCGAAATTTGCTGCACTTGTTAAAATTCTAAAGCAAGGCATCGAAAAGTATTGCACTTAGTTGTCCCTGTAGTCGGATTTGGCTTCCCATTTCGATTTGTTTGCATTTGACTGCTTTTTTATTATGTTTAGATCTTGGACTTCCTATGTTTTGGTTCTTATGCTACTGATGAGAGGATACTCCTTGAAATCTACATAAAACATACAAAAATTTATACAAAATAGATGTTATATGCGCCTGTCTCATTTTTGGATCTTTAATCTTTTTGTAAATTTCTATTAATTATTTTAATTGTTGAGTTTGATACTTTGACGGTATTAGGTTAGTCGTTTAACATGTACACCTTCTTTTAAGAACTCATTGAAAATAGTCCCTTTTAATAACAATACCAAACAAAACAATGAAAAGATACATGTGCCATTTCTAAAAATGTCTATTTTCAGGAATTTACAAAAACAAACATATAGAAATTATAATTTATTACTGAAACTGAATATTCAAACCTAACAATAACTAAAACAAAAATATATATCAAAGGTTTTTTTCATTAAGACTTCATATATCCATGTCATTCCCTAACCATAGGAAACATTAGAGAAACATACTTATAAAACGTATGATACTGCTCTTACGTGAATATTGTCCAAAATGTTCATGTTACAAAACTTTTAAACCCAATGACAAACCTATGACCACAATCCCTGACTTGGGATAGCACATGAGACATGTAGTGGGGTTACACCAGTGTAGTGGGTACCCAAACCCCCCTCCCCCCAACGAGTGGGCAAAGGCAAAAATCAAAGAAAACAATATCCGCATGCGAACCATACAAATCAAAGAGAAAGTCACCGACTAGAGCGTAATTTATTTACAATAGATATACTTAACACAAATACATGAAAAAAGAAGATACATCTCTAATGAATGCTCGCAGTTACTGAAAGCAGGCTCATGATGAGATCTCTGATGATGTCCACGTGTTATAGTGTATTGTGTTTTACTGACAAGCGTATTTGGCAATGTTAATATTGTAACTTTAATGAATATTATAACACACAAATTGTCAATATGTTTATGATTAAGTCTGGCGAACGTTTGTTTTATAAATTTTTTGTTGACACTCCTGTTTTGTAGAGAAGAACTAGGAGTCCACGCATTTGTTCTTTTTGTTTTTATTTTATCGTTTAGTTTGTTTCAAATTTCTCTTGCTTCTATGAACTATGCACTTTTGATCTCTGACATGGGTATTCTACACTGGACGTATGTACAAAAATTGTTTGTACAATATACACGGATTTGTGAAAAGAAAAAAATATTTAGTAAAAAAATACATAACTAAAAATATAGTACTATTGACAGTCGATCAAAATGATAAAAAATTCCAAAAATTCATCAGAGTTAATACATATAGCCGAGGTGACTCAGTGGTATAGGGCGATTTACAAAATGCAGGCGTTTGCCAGGGATGTCATAGCCGTCTGAAATCTAGTCTAAATGAGGAAAAAAACAAAACATTTTAATGTGAAAATTCAACCCTTACACTGTTTTGCAGACGCCTTTATATTTATATCAAATACTGACTCTAACATCATCTATAGTACCATTTAGTATATTTGTTTATTTTAACAATTAGTCCTTTTTAAAATATAACACAAAGGAATTCAAGCGTTACGACATATATGAACATTAACAGACGTTCCAGCTTCCAAATATTACTTACTTGCTGCGAGTAAAATTAAAGAAGCTATCACTTTTTACGTCTTCTCTGATACAAACAGCGACATTTTATAAAACATTCCATTTAATACGTTTCCTACCTGCAGAGAAGAACAATTATCTTAGTTAACAATCGCCCGATATTGTTTTGTCAACAATTTACTTATAATGACTTCAGGTATTACAAAACTAAACTGACATCATAGAACTCTGCAGCCAGTAAGAAATCTAATCAAACCCCTTGTGTATTTTTCATTGGATAGATTCGAATTATTTATCAGAAACGACCTGTAAATTGCTATTTATATCAAATTACTATTCGGCTAAGCATAAGATTGTCAATAATTTGCCATATACAGTCAGCAGCTAAGGATATATACCAAGTAACCACAACGTGTTTCCTAATTAAATGGTAAGTTTTTCTTTTACAAACAGGATTTGCAAATGAAGCAATTACTATATATGTTTAATTAAATTTATGTGATAACAGCTTTTTCTGGAAGTCCGAAAGAAATGCGTATGGTCAAAAGTTTTTGAAACTCTAGTTGTTTTGGTTTCAGTATTGCTACTTATCAGATATATTTGGTAAAATAAAACCTATAGAAAACAATTAATTGTCAGATTTCAATGTTTTCAATTAATTAAAATCTCATCTGGATTTATTGCCACGCTCTCTGACGTTCGTCCACTGTAAACTCATTTTTTCATCATCTAAAACAAACACTAAGGTTATACTTCTCTTGTTTGAATCTTTTCTACAAGTCCTAAACAGAAATTTTATCATCTACTGTTCAATTGCTTGTTTAATATTGCAACTAAATTATGTTGGAAAGGACCTACAGTCATCCTGTTTTAAAATAAATTCGGCATCAAGCTTAGTATTGGATATATAGGAAGTTTGCTTCAAATCTGTTATGTTTGGACATTCGGTAACAAAATATGATGGTCTTTGGGTTAAGTAAATTTTAATTTGCATCCGATATACCTGCCATCTAACCAAAACTTTGAAAGAAGTAGGACCAACTTCCCCAATATTTATTTTGTTTTATAGAAGAAACTGTCAAAGGAAACGTTTGTCTGTTGTACCGATTTTGAAGTTGAAAGATTTAAAACTAAATTATATATACCGTAACAAGAAGCGATCTTTATATAATCTTGTTTTATACATTTGAACGTATTTACCATATCGGCAAACAAAAGTGTATAAAAGATTAAATTATTACACCAAACCACTGGATTAAAGGTAACCCTTCGTCGGGAAAAAAGGATAATGTTTGATCGGGAAAGTAAATTTTTATTAGCGTAAGTTGTGAATGATGCATTTCAATAAAATATTTCTTAGAAAATCAGTCATTCAAAGTAGAAACATTACCCAAAGGTATTAAAGAAATATCAATCTTGTTTTGAAGTGTCTTATTTCAAAATTGTGATTGTTAAAACTACAAAAAAATCTGCAATATGATGAACGCAGTCAGAGCCCATATATAGTACATATCTGTTGATAGGTCAAGTGAAGTTTGCCATTTATGTTAATAAAATTACAGAAATTAAAAAAAAACAGAATACAAATGATACTACAAATCAGAGTATGCAAATATTTAAACTGTAATGTGGTTATATTAAATTGCATGCTTTGTAATCAAACACAACAACTATGCCATCCCTATTTTTGTCAGCAATTATTGCATTTATCGGTCAAATTCGTCAAAACACTATGTCGTTTAAGATACAAATATCTTAATAAAGAATTATTATCATGGATTTAGTAATGAAGAACGATTGTTTGACTTAGAAATATTAAGTTACTAAAATCCATGCAATCTTTTAGCAACTTATTCGCCGTTATGCTCTGCATATCCAAACAAATCGTCATGAGACATGTCAACATTGCTATTGGAATTATAGATGGGTTTGAATAACAAACGAAAAATGCAAAGGAACTGGTGAATTACATAATAAATAAACAGAAATATAATGTTACATAACTGTCATGATTGTCGGTGTTATTGTTTCAATGAAAAAACAATACATGTACATAAAAATATTTTCTTTTTCCCGAATTTTTATTAGCTAGAGTTTTAACGGTATAAACTTACCACAAGTGTATCAATACAAGTTTATTTGGCATAAATCAACAGCTTAATCAACCATTAGGTCTGACAGGCTTGGATTTTACTACTGAAATTTTGTGTTGGAAAATATAAGCCAAAGATAAGTTTGAAGATAAACATTGAAATTAAAAAAACATGAAGAAGTTTAATTTCGACTGTCATTTGGTGGACGGCTGTCTCATGGACACTCATGCCACATCTTCTATTTTTATATGTGCACTTAAGTATTCATTGAAAACAATGAAAGCGATTTTTGAAAGAAAATAAAACAAAATTAAAAATAAGTTTATTTGTTCCCTAGCGTGTCTGATGAACGTAATCCAGAAAAGCGCACACAGTTCAATTTAGCTTTGGATATTTTTCTATAAACGTACGTAAGATGTGAATCGTTTCTTTCTGGTATATTCCGTATTTTAAAAATTTATTATGGATTTTTTCTCTTCTGCTGTGTGGAGGTCGTAAAAAGCTTCCCTGTGCTGAGTTGTTTGCTCTTAATTATTTACGGGTACTGAATATGTGTTAAAAAGATACGGGGCACATCTTTCCACCATTGTTATTTGTAAAATTTATTTCTTGATTGTTATCTTTATACTTGGCTTATCGGCGTTTATTACGTCATAATGTGTATATTTCATTTTGTCCATGAATGTAAACAAAAATTCATAAAGTTAAACTGATCGTCCTATTTTTGGCCCCTAGCGTATCTGATACACAGAAGCGTAATCAAATGATAATACATTTCAATCCTGATATCGACGTTATAATCATATAATGGATATTTTAGGAATTTTTAAGAATATTGATAGGGGATTAATTTTTTGGGTAAGGGGTCCATTTTAAGGTATACAAGATTTACTATGTTATATATCATTGATATTAATACGTTTTTTTATCAACTAATACACATACAATTATGAAAAGGGGCCTTCCCACTGAACATTTCAACAAAATTTGGTTTCAAATGAGCAAACAATTCCAGACGAGAAGACTTTAAATGAATTCCTTATGATACTATTTCTGCTGCAGCCACCACCTTTGGCAAGTGAAGTCATCGGATACAATTCTGAAATGTACCAACCTCGAGTGACCATTCCATCAAAGCTGGTTCCAATTGAGCAAGTAGTTTCAGACAAGAAGATTTTTAATGAGTTTCCCAAAATGTCCAAAGTTCGGCTTAGGCGACCATCTTGTTTGGCGGTTTAGGTTATTTGATATACTTCTAAAGGAACCACACTAGCATTCCACTAAAGTTTAGTTCCAATTGGCCGAATTATTTCCAGACTAGATTTTATTTAATGAATTTTCCATAGGGTCCTACATTAAAATAAGTTCTACCGGGTGAGATCATCTGATACAGTTTTAAAAGGCACCCATACCTTGTGACAATTCCATTTAAGTGTAGTTCCATTTGAGCAATTAGTTCAGGATGAGATTTTAAATGAATTTTAATAGTGTCCTTTGTAAAACAAAATTGTCTGCGGCAGCTATCTTGGTTGATTGGGTGTGTCATAGAATATAATTCAGAAAGAAAATCTCCTATTGTATGTGTCACGGAATACAATTCAGAAATAAAATCACCTTAGGACCATTTATGTAAAGTTTGGATTTAATTGGCCTTTGAGTTACTTATGAGAAGATTTTTTTAAAATAGCAGCCACTTTTTCTATTTTTGGCAAAAGCTTAACAGGCCTTTTAGAACCAGATGAGCTTATAAATTGATGGCAAGCTAAGCGGTTCCTGGTTTTCATTTTTCAATTAAATTACCTGTCTATTTATTTAATTATTAGTCAACGTTCAGAACTGCTGTCGTGACAGTTCCTTTTTACGACCAGTTTTTCATTATTAATGCAAAACTATACAAAAATACTCTGCACACCTTATCGCATCTGATTCATAAATATAAAACTATTTGTGAATTATTTCTGTCTGCCCCTTTGGTATCTTCGAATTCTTTTTTGACTATGCATTTATTGCATATTAATTTGGATATAATGAGTAACAACAATAAAAGTTATTCATTTTATCTATTTATTTGATACATAACAGGCGACGTTATGTCATTTGGAGTTCCGGTTATTATTGCGCATAATTGCAGTTACAATTGGAATTTAAAGCCATATGGATTGAAGAAAAAGAAGGGTATAATAGGAAAATAAATTAAAAAATAATGAAAACTCGGTTTTGAATATTGCAAAATGAAGGTGGTCATATATTTGAATGATTAAAAAACAGCGGAGTCTAATGTTCTTTCGATTTTATACATTTTCCATTCCTTTAATGACGTGTTTTATAAAAATATTACTGCGAATGGTTAGCTGAAATTTGCAATTCAAAACAGATCAAAGATATTTTTCAAATCTCTGCTTTATACTCATTGAGTACTCTTCTTTTTAATTTCATTTATGACAAAGCAATTGTACATTTTATTGATAGGTCAGCTGATACGCACAAATCTTTTTCAGCTATAACTATTGTCATGGTGGTTGATTTAAAATACATAAATGATGTAAAATGTAGGAAATAAGATCCACTTTTCATACTTCATTATTGGTTGTTTTATCGGCTGTAACAAATACAAACCCGATGGGAATAAACATTAAACTCATATTTAAAATTCATATTTCAAATCTTCTGATTTCGAAATAACTAGAGATCTTTAAGCAGCATGTAAATGTTTCAGTCCTTGTTTTCCCATATTTTCAGTGGTCTTTATATATCTCTTTTATTTGTGTTTTATTTTTCTGTGTTTTTTATTGAAAATATAGTATTTAATGTATATCAGCAATATATTTTTCATGTGCGGAATAGGGAACAAGATGACAACTTTCTAAAAATAATTAACCAGAGCAAAAACGTTTACTCATGATTACGAATCTCTTGAGAACAGTACTACGATGGCCATCTAAATTCTGCAATTTGTTAAGATAATTATTGCATTAGATATAATAACTATTTCTTATGCGTTTGTTGTATAACCTAGATTTACTCCTCCTTTTTATTTTTATTATTTTAAATATTCACCTTAACGGCTTTCAAACTAAATTCAATAATTCATTTATATCATAATATATAAGCCAAAGAAAGTAAGATATTGTGCAACTGCCAAAAAAAGAAAGTATCGACAAAATGTTACAAGACATTCACTTAAATTTAATTTTGGTGTAAAATGTTTAGCAGAGAGTCAATGTTGATTTCAATGAAAATAAAGATATTAAAGAAGTGTTTTATAGATAATTTTTAGGATTATATTATTTTTCCTGAATTATGTCTTTTCATTTATGAAAGAATAAAGTAAATATTTTACGGTATATGGTAACAGAATGCGTGGCTTTATAATTTGCTGGAAATACAAAATTACGTTCACTGATTTCTAAAACATATTGCTTCATACACAATTTTAGTTTAAATTTTACGATGTGAAAGGAAACATTTAATTAAAAAAGGCAACTGCTACTGTCCTTATCATCTTTTTCAAAGAGCCAGTATTATAGGATAAATGGTAGTACCAATTTCGGAGAAGTCCCGAGTTTTTAACTACAAAAGCATAAAGAAAGCGGAACTTTTATTAAGTTGATTTATTTTATCAGATTTGGAAATACAAATAATGTTGAACAAGTATGGTGAAATTTGACATTAGTAATTAGTTATTATAATTACAAGGTATCTGATCTATTTTAAAGCTATGAATCACGACCAAAAAGACGACTATGATTTCCTACGATGTACCAACCATCCAAGTAGAGTTTCTCTAAGTTGATAAGATACCTCAGGGCTTGTTTTTTTTTCTATCAGGATTATACATTAAACGCATAGGTATGCATTATTGAATGAGAAAAATTCATTGACATATATGCAAGATAAACCAAGATATAATTTAAATAAACCATGATAATTTGAAAAAGCCTTCTATAAACCATGACAAATTTTTAATATCCTTTGTTTTGTATTTTGAAATAGTGAAATAAATGTACATGGTAATAAAATTTGTATAGAGGATGTTAACAAAATCTACTGATATAAATAAGGACGCGCTTAATTAAATTATGAAAGGATTGGTGAACTATACATTTTTCGATATGACCATGTTACACACTGTGTTCTTTAGCATGTATTTTTTGTAAAGTATATCTATTGTGGTTCAGGTACTCTCTTATCGGATTTGAAGAATTACTTTTTTATTTTAAAAGTTCGTCCGTCACTGCTTTGAGTTTCTTTTTCTTTGACCACTCGTCGGGGAGCGGTTGGGCTACTTATTACTCATACAAAGAGCATATCAAAATTCACCATATTTGTTTAACATTTGTAAACATACAATTTTAGCTCTATTTCAAACAATCTTTGCAAAAACTGATGCTAGTTTGAACTTTATTAGGTTTGATATACGGTAAACATCAATTGACGAAAAACAAAACATATTAAAAGTTGTTTGGTTTTTTCTGCTTTTTTGCAGAATTAACCAATATCAATCATATAGCCACTTAATATTCACTGGGAATTTCTTGATACAATTTAAAAAAGGAAAAGAAATATGTTTGTGAATTATATTATTGTTTTTGATTTTGACTTTAGATTAACATCTAGGAGAAACCAGCGAAAAGAAGCTTTTGAATTCATTCAGAAATTGAAAAAAAGATATTCCTTGAGTTCCACACATAACAGGGTTACTTGATTGAAAATCGAAACAAAACGCCAAAAACAACCCCATTCTTTACGAAATTTTATCAGTTAAACAATGTTAGATTTTTATAGAAAAATTGTAAACTCATAAAAAAACAGAGAAGCTTTGCATGTACCTGATGTACTTGCCACTGAATTTTCTTCATATTTTTGTATTTGAGTACTTTTCTACTATGTTTAGATATCGGATTTTTCATTTGCGGTTACTACTGGAAATTCTTATTCAGTGAATTGACCAGATTTCTATAACAGTGGAAATATTGCATTATGGAAAGTCATATATTTTACTAGCTAGATGGCTCAAATTCATACCAAATCTTTAAATAAAAATCTATCCCGGATTTGAGATGGATAATTCAGCGGGTGCCTTTAACAAGTTAAATGAGGCAGGAACTGTCTGCCCATCCGAACAACTGAGGTCATTTCCGGTGGTGTTTGCATTCCCAATAAATGTATAAAATAGTCTGTGCTTAGTATTTTGTCTGTGGTACTTGTCGTGAATCATCTTGGCAATGTTCTTCAGTTTCCCCCGTTTTTCTACCTCTCCCGTTTCGACTAAAACTTCGGATTCCTAAGTATTCTGGTTAAAATAGGTCTCGGCAAACTTGTTTAGATAATTTAATGAGCAAGTGTACCAAGATGCTACTGAAAATTTTTTGACAGGCGCCTTCCAAAAAATGTTTCATTGTAACAGTTTGTAAAGGGAATTCGAAGATACCAAAGGGGCAGACAGAAATCGTCAAGTCGGAAAACAGACAAGACCATGGCCAACAAAATGAAACGAAAAACAAACATAGAACACACAACACTACACTGAA
>JARWCS010366748.1:0-10417 GCA_034783895.1 Geukensia demissa | reverse complement strand
ATCTATTTGTTATTTTTCAAGACCGCCTCGTTGGTACAATTGTTAGCGTCCAAATATATTTAAATCGGTATAGTCCATTCGAAAACTATGAAAAACATGGAAATTAATTCATTAAAATTCAGAATCAATCTCAATATCAGAAAGGTGTGATTCATTAAAACTCAGAATCAATCTCAATATCAGAAAGGTGTGATTCATTAAAACTCAGAATCAATCTCAATATCAGAAAGGTGTGAATGTTTTAAGTTAATAAATTAAGACATAACTAGACTGAAATTCCAGCAAAATATGTCAATTAATAACAAAGTCTTCCATAAAGCTTTATGATAAAATTTGGTAATTTCAAGCTTCCATTTGGGACGGATCATCAACAGCCAGAATTGTTAATTATTTACGGCTATGATGTCACTATTGTCATTTACATAAAACCATATAAGGAGTGTGTTTAAATTTACATCTGACATCTCTTAAATTGGTCTTGTTTAATGGTTGATATGTAATAACCAATTTCAAAGTACGCTTAACGTTGCATTAAAACTTCAATTTTAAAAAGGAATCATACACGAACTGAAAATAAATTTTGTAAAATTTCATAATGAATAGAAACATCATAATATAGGTTGTTGTATGCTAATTTATCTGTATTAGGTATCATCACGTGACAGTAATTTGAATATAAAAAGTCAGGTGACAAGTTTAGACTGCTAACCCGTCCGACTTTGCTGTGTAGGACGTTAATAACCACCAACCACCACTTATACTGCTAAATTAAATCCAGTAACTTGCTCATTGACTGTAATGACCAGAAAATTATTACCAAGTGCTATGGACAACTTTTATATTACTTGACTATTTTCACTAAAATTTTGTCAAGATATGTATTCAATAATATATATCATAATTGCGATCAAAATGGAAGTCGAGTAAAAGATGAATTTTTAAATAATTAATTACCCTATTTTCACAGTGATCAAACTGATAATGTTTGATACTTCTCCGCTAAGCACGCAGATTGCAGTTAAGACCGAAGACTGGTCGGTTCATAGTCAGAATAATGTGTCTTCGTAAGATGACATGCTTCCGTGAGTTAGTCTGACTACTTAAGGTGTCGGTCTCATGAGTGCAAAGCAGGGTTCATCAATATGCTCTCGTCCTGAATATGCATGAAATATTTGTTGCTGCACGTGAGACAACATTTCAACAACCAATCATCCAATCAAATCAATGTTTTCAAAATGAATGGTTAATGTAATTTTAACTCTATCGGTGACAAATGACAAGAAATATTATTGTATACGTGCTTATTGTTGATGAGTGTGGAGGTCACATCAAAAATTCAAAGAATTGCTATCAAAGTCTAATTTCAACAAATGTTAATCACTTGTATTTTTCTCTTAGCTCAATTGCCAAAGCCTAGGTGAGCTATTGTCTTCGCTTGTTGTCCGTTGTCCGTTAACTTTTCACATTTTCACATGCTCTTCTGAAACCGCCAAGTCGAGTGGAACAAACTTTGCAGTAAGCATCAGTGAGAAGTCCTTCATGATTTTCTGTAATTTTATCTCGATCAGACTACAAACATGGCTTGAATCAGCAAATCTTGTTGTCTTATTTTTTTAAATCTCTTAAACTTCTTGTCTAATGAACGGAAACTTCATATAGAACATTTATGTTTTGCAGCATCTCTTCCTACTGTCAGTGAAGAGTACTAATGAGTAGCTTTGGAAATTATCAAATTCTGTTTGTTGCTTGTATAATGTTTTGTTTATTTTGGTCACAATCCAGATTGTCTGTATTTCAACCTATAAAACTCTGATTCTGTTTCTATAGGACGTCCTTCATTTCGTCCAAATCAACAAACATGGCCACCATTGACAACTGTTGTTCCTGATTGTTCTTTTAAATTACACAGCCAAATTGAACCAAACATTGCACAAAACATATAATAATATGGCCCTTTAAATTTTTTTTTTCCATTCACATCAGAAATTAGATTTGGTTGCCATGGACAATTCCGGTTTCTGATCCGCTTATTAATTTTCTTAAATCTTTTCTGGAACAGTTTGTCCAGATGTACTGAAGAAATCCTCTACGGGGTTGGTAGGAGTTGAGTCCTGTGTTTTTTCTTTTTCAATTTATTTGGTCCAATAACAGAAATGTTTCTGATTGGCTGGTTCTCAATATCTCCTTATTTGAAACTGTCGATGTAAATGAAGTTGAAGCGCTTTACACGCATTAAATGTTTGTTATTTACGTATGTAAGATGTGGATCGTGTCTTTCTGGTATATTTCCATATTGATTCTTTTAAATATCATTACGGAGTTTTTCTCTTGTGTTGTGTGGAGGTCGTAAAAAGCTTCCCGTGCTAGTAATGTATGCTCTTATTTATTTTAGGGTACTGGAATCATGTTGGAAAGATACAGGTTACATCTTTCCAACATTGTTATTTGTACAATTTCCTTATTTTTATCTTAAATTTAACTTATATGCGTTCATTACCTCATGAATTTGGTCCATGATTGTAACTAATAATTCATCAAGTCTCTTATGAAAGTAAATCCAGAAAAGCCGCTTTACACGCAGTTAAATTCGGCTTTTGATTGTTTGTTATTGACGTATTAAGATGTTAATTGACCCTGTCTTTCTGGCATATGTTCCATTTTCTTTCTTTTAAATTTTACTCTGAAAGCACCTGAAAAAATGAACTGAAACTTGGCAGGAAGCATCTATGAAAGTTTCCTCATTCAGCTGCTAAAGCTAATTTCCCTGACCAGGTGAGCGTAAAGGGTACAGGCCACTCAAGTTAAACAAATTACAATATATATAAATTTGATATAAAGCTGTCTTTGTTGAAAAAATCTTTTCACAATAATGCATTTTTCACCTTCTCTAAAACATGCTCGTCTTAATAATTAAAAACTGGTGCAAACATTTATCGCTCTATCGATCAATCGAGGAATTTTTAGACAGACCATATAGAAAAACCTAGTTTCAAAGTTATATTCTGACCTGAACACGTACAAAATTAAAGAATCGACACGATTGCTGCTGTTGTACAAAGAAAAATATATTATTTCACAAATTGAAATTCAATACGCTAATGCATCTTTATAAAATATTTACAGGTTTTCGTGGACTTGATGGAACGACAAAAGTGGAATTATGTGGTTGCAATGCATACTCTTGATAATTATGGTCAAAATGGCGTGGACAAGATTGTGCAGATCGCAAAACAACGAAATATTTGTGTGAATGTCATACAAGGGTTTGAAGTGACAGAAACATTTGATGATTCTACGTTTCGTGATACTATTTTCGACAAGTTAATACAGTACATAGGAAATACCACAGACGGGACTCTTGGTGTCTTATACTTCGGGCAGAAACAAGTAATTCAACAGTTGTTAACTAAAATGCAGTTGTCGACTGTAACCAAACATAATTTAAGGAATATAAAATGGTTGATGTCTGACTCTATTGGAATCAAAATTAGTGTCTTTTCGAATGCACACAATGTTACAAACGAAGCGATGACAATTTCAATTGCAGCATTAGATATCCCGGATGTGCTTCTGCATGTCAACCGCATTCAGTCCTCTGCAGAAACAGACGACATATCAATGCTTTTTAAGGATTTTGGATCAATTTCTGGTAATGAGTGGAAGGATTATACAGTTTCTGTTCTAGATGGCGTATTTGCCCTTACCTTATCCTTGAAAACAGCCTTTGATAAAAGATGTACTGGTTACAAAGTAATATGTGAAGGCTTTGATGCATATTATAATGCCAATAAACTTCAGACTATGTACGACACAATAGTCAATTATAGTGCATTAGGACCAGACATTGCACCAGCAGAGTATATCAACAGAAACCGAGTTATTGCATTTAAATCAAATGGGGATCTGATTCCTGATTCTAGCACCCCACTTTACAACATTAATATGTACAAGAATAGAATCCTAACTCAGGTAAACAATTACAATTATTTTATCTTGCATTCATATTAACGTTGACTGCCTCGGGGTGTAATGGTAAGCGTGATCGTCTCGAGTGTTGAAGGTAGTGGGTTCGATCGCCGTTGATGCTTCTCTGCTAAGAACGCAGAATTTAGGAGAAAGAGCAAAGAGTGGTCGGCCCAGAGTCAGAATAATGTGTCTGGGTAAAGTGACATGTCCTCTCGCGGACTGTTACAATGCTGCTTTCGTGAGCAAGCACGTTAAAAATCAGTGTGTCGGTCCAGTACAAAGCAGGGTTCATTCCTCATCACTCATCATTAATATGCTCTCGTTCTTTATATGCATGAAGTATTTGCCGCTGGACGTTAAGCACCATTCAATCAATTAACGCTTTTACTGCAGGTAATAAACAGTGAGATACTACTGACCGTCCCTTCAAACATGAAAACATATCAACTGCAGAACCCATTGGATAAGATATCCATTATCAAACAAGGTTTAAACATCGTTCTTACATTGTAAAATTCATCAATATACACATTACGAGGTATAATGAAAAAGTATGTGTTGTTTTGAGCAGTCTTAAACGACCTGGGGAATCTTCCACGAATGTGAGAATTCCGTCTTTCCCGAGTGAAGCGCAGTGAAACGAAGGAAAGATGTAGAATTTCTAAGACGGATGTAAAAACCTATATAGTTCTCTTCCGCTTTACATTATATGACATTATTATTTCGAATGAATCACCTTGGGAAATAAAGATATAATTTGGAACAAAAAGCCAAGTTTTTGGGCCCATGAATTTGGCTAAAAATGAAAACTGGCTAATATCTATTATTCTATATCGTTTGTATTTGTAATGTCTAAACAAAGAAAAACAACAGTTTATTAGTTAATTAGTTCTAAACAGGGCACAGGGCACTTAGAAATTGTTTTAAATGAGAAATTACTAAGAAATTATTTAATTTGAACGAATGCGGTACATGATTCATCTAGGATTATCGACACAAACAGCTGATAGTTTGATTCAGTCGTCGCATGAAACTTTCTCCATTGAATAATGAACAAAAACGAAAAAAATGCTATTTTTCATATATATTTGCCAAACTTAAAGGCGTTAACATCAGTGTTTTCAGAAAATTCGATCTGTCACACCCATTTTAATGTTGTTTTTCAGATAGGAGAATATATCAATGGTGCTTTAAGCGGTAATTCTGCATTTCCGACAGCTTTCTCAACTTCTACCTGCCAAAAAGGATGTGAAAGGTGTGTTGAAACACCAGATATTGTCTACGAGTTTATTGAAGGTGACGTCTATATCATTGGGTTCTTTTCTTTACACAGAGCAGCCGACGACTCATTTCGATGTGGTGAATTTAGAAATTTGACTTTTGATGTCATTTCAGTTGAAGCATTCTTAAATAGTATATATGAATCCCGGACAGAAACGGGTATCAAGTTTGGTGGAATAGCTTTCGATGATTGCTACAGTTCCAATAGAGCTACCATGATCATTAGCGATTTATTTTCCGGAAAACTTAAAATTCCATCGGAAACTAATCTCATCGACCCTTCAAAAATAGTTGGAGTTGTTGGACCCTTTCCAAGTGGAGTTACCGTACCAGTGACGTTTTTGTTCTCAAGTTTAGCGCTGCCTTCAATTTCATATGCATCAACTTCACCGGATCTTGACGACAAGGACATTAATTTTCCATACTTTTTCCGAACCGTCCCAAGTGACGTAGACCAATCCCAGGCAATGGTTCATATATTAAAAACAATGGGTTGGCAATCTGTCGGACTTGTTTATGTCAATAACAATTACGGAAGCAAAGGCAAAGATGCATTTAAAACTCTGGCAAATTCATCAGGAATCTGTGTTGTCAGTGAAATTGAGGTAGCAGAGGAGTATACCACATTTTCAAATCATGAAGCTTATCTAAATTTAAAGAGTGTTAAAGATTTAGGAATAAACCTTTTCGTCTACTTTGGGACAGAAGGTCGAATGGTCGATCTTTTGACTTATATTAGGACAAAGAACACTCCTACCAATGTTAATTCATACATTTTCATAGGTAGTGATGATTGGGCAGACAGCAGAAATATCAAAAACAAGTTCGGTGATATGGTCGAAGGTTCGCTGACGTTCAAGATAAAAACAAAAACAATAAAAACAAACTTCATCCAAAATCTGGTCAAGAAGACATCATCCATAGACACAGCTAGTTACTGGTACAAACTGTTTATAAGAAATAATAACCAATGTCATTTTGAGGACGATTTTATCAAATCATTTCCTAATCTCTGTTCAGACAATGTCACAATATCAGACACAAGCGCGATAATGGCGGATGGGCGAGTTTCACATTGTATTATGGCAGTCAAAGCACTGACGAAAGGCATAGCCAAGGCAAAGAATGAATTATCGATATGTCAGGGAGAGAACGAATTCCCATGCCCATCATATCCTAATTATATTGACGCAATTCTTGATTATATTGCCAAGGTGACATTGTTAGATGACAACCAAATATCATATAATGTTTTCGATAAAAACAGAAATGGTGATGTTGGTTTTCAGATTCTTCAGATTCTGAAAGATGGAAATGATTTCGTTTATGCAGAGGTAAGTTAAGATAATCAGTTCTTTTCGATTTTGCACAAAAATAAAAGCTGAATATGGTTTAACAAGATGACAGCATTTAATGTTGAATAAATACCCAATCTATCCGACTTTATTGAGAGTAATCATTTCATATCAGTATTGTCCTTCATGACTTAACTATTTGTATCATGTTAGATTGTTTTAATCGGATGACATTTCTGCCTTTCGGTATGATATCGCCTATGTGTGCTCTCTGCAATCGTTGACGCATGTTTACACATTGCAAGACAATTAAGGGAAACCGTTTGAAACAAACATCAAAGTACACAAATAAAAGGTTGCAGTACAGACAGTGACATTTCATTCACATTTCATGTTTACATTATCGTATTTTTTTGCAGGTTGGTTCATATGGCGACAACGATAATCTAATGCTGAAATCAGATAATGTAAAGAATGCATTGGGTACCAAATTGTCAACTTTAACTTGTGACTTTTCAACTCCTGGAACAATAGGTTCCTCCTTGACTTCAGCAGAAAAAGAAGATTTCCGAACTGCTGATATTGTAATGGTTGCCTTACTCGGCTCTCTTTGCGTCATACTTATCGTCGTCATTGTTGCTGTTGTTTTCTGTTTTTGGAGGAAAATGCAAGGTATTTACAAGTCCAATTATCTGAACAAGTCAATTTTAATATATACGGTTTTGAGGTCATAAGAAATATGTCGATCTCCTGATTTAGGCACTCAAGAGTTCTAACGTACAATATCGGTTACATACCACTGCAGAACGCGAATATATTAGAAATGAAATTGTAATATTGCGTGAAGCATATTCTCAGACGGTAACTGCATGTTTTACCTTTGTAAGAGGTAAGTCTAGCGGTAGTATGGCTAGGTCTACAATTTATATGAAAATATCTTAATAGTGATCATCAGCTACATGAACATTTTTATAGCTCTTTATTAAACCACATCAAAATTAATCTGTAAAAATATTTCTATTTACTAGTATTACCCGGTTCTGTTTTAGGTTTGAATAAAAAGCTGGAAGAAACAAAAGCAAGAATCACCTACTATAATGAAATAGGTACAGCGAAGAGACAAAAGCAAAAACCATCAGCGAAGGCAAATGGTGACATTGGTTTCAGTAATTCCATATTTTCTAATGGAGGTCTGGCAACTTTAGATCCACCGGCTCAGCATTATCTTCCCTTACACGACTCGGATCCGAGCAGCAGCCATCACAAATATGATGGGGAAAGTCTTGACCAACTGAATCAGACAAAACTGAAGCAAATATCTCCAAGTCAGCAAATGCTGCTGGCCAACGGTTCCCGTCCAGATCTACCACCGAGAGATATTCCCGAAAAGAAAGGTGCTTCCAAGTCGGAGAGTGATATTCATCAATCATTTCCAGTCACCAAACCAAAATTTGCATCAACCAGTCAACCACGAATGGGAACAGCATTGCAGACAACGCCAACAGATTCTCTTCATTCGCAAGGCAGTGCGAGTGTCTTCTACCAACCACGTGGTCAATTGTCTTCAAGTCAAAATGAATTATTTCATCATTCAAACATTTCACCGAGTCATAGTGACAACTCTCCGTCCAAAAGTCTTCCTTCATCGCCTCGATCACCATATCAAAGACAAAGAATGCCTTCGAAGTCGCCGTCCGAAAAACGGACTCCAACGCAATCCTCACCATTATCTCATAAAAGTTCGATACACTCGCAATTTTCAGGTGACACTCTTCATATGACTGGAAACTTGTCTCCACAACGTAGAAAAAGACTAAAAAGTTTCTCGTCCGAGGAACCACAGAAAATATCACGTGTCTAATGTTTGCAATCGCATTTGAGACCTGACATTTATAGTTATATTTTGTTCATTTTATACTCAAAATTACTTTTACCATATGTTATTGCTAATAAACGTTTATAGATCAGTTTAACATGGCATTAGACGAACAAAAATCAGGAAAGACCTTTGTCAAAGATGTTGACACACAAAAGTACACATTTTATGGTCTTTCAAGAGCTTATTGAAATACAAATGAATAGGAATACCAATACATATATAACTATCTTAATTCAGGTTCTCTCGTATTGGGTGACTTTCTATATCAGTTTTATAGTTCGTTGGTTGCTGCATTTGTTTTCTTTGATTTTTCCTTTGTCCGCTCGATATATGTGGGGGTGGGGTAGGTTACCAACTTAACTAGTTTATTTCACCACATGTCTCATGTGTCTGTCCCAAGTCAGGAATTGAAGTCATAAATGTAGGTTTGTCTTTGTGTTTAATGTTTTGTTACATGTACATTTTGATAATATTCAATTAAGAGAAGTATTATTTTACGTATACGCGATTTTTTATTTGGGGCGATTTCGAGCTTTCCTCAAGGAGTGGTATTCCACCTTGTTGGAGGCATTGTGGAAACCTCTAGATTTGTAACTTTCTGCATTTTAATCGTGGTTGGAGTGCATGATATTTAACCCATATCTTTTCATATAGCATATGTAACTGATGTGCTTAGTAAGCGCAGCGTGATACGACCTCAGCACGTTGACATGAGAAAGTCTACTATAAACAATTGGGTAAGTGTATACACAGTATTTTGCTGGACAGTGTAAGGTGTTGGACACAGCAGTGTGCTGGACACAGTTTATGCTAAAAGTAATATGACTGAATAAGCGATCATTTTGACCCCATTTATCTCCAAAATTGAGCAAATTTGTTGCATTTTTCATGGGATTAATTTTGTTAAAAAAATCAAAATAAAATCAAAAACAAGTTTTCAATATCATGCATTTTTTGTTGCCCTATTTAATCCCTTTTATCTCAAAAATGGTAAAAGATAGAGAGAATCCGTTGTTATACAACAAAGTCTTATTGAGATGAATCTAATGGAAAAACCAATCAAAATCGGATAAATAATATAAATTTCTCATCTCTTGGAATCTTTTTTTAAGAACTTTGACCAATTTTGATTAAAATCGATAAATGCTACAGAAGATCTTTGGAGTAATTTTTTTGCATTTTTCATAAGGAATCATATGCCAAAAAAACATCAAAATCAGATGTAAAATTAAAAGATATCATATATTATACGAAATTCGATTTTTTTTCCATTTTGACCCCATTCATCCCAAAAACGATAAAAGACAGAATTATTCGTTTCTCACCTCCTGCAAAATCGCCCTTTTAACACCTTGGCCCATTTTTATATGAAAAAAGTAAAAAAAGTTTCCAAAATAAGAACGTTACCATTTTTCGACCCCAATATGCCCCAAAACGGCGGCAGGAATGGGCCATGGTTCATTTGCCCGTTAAGCTGGCTTTGTCATGGAGAATACTAAGAAAAAAATCCCAGTAAAATAGGACAAGAAATGGATAAATTGCATTAAAATATAGTAAAAACCCTTTTATCCAACAACGAAAAGGAAAAAAACAGGTGGGGCTAATTCACCCAAAACCAATACCAACCTTTATCTAATACAAAATTAATATTTCAAAATATTAAAAGAATCGGTTTACTAGAACAAAACTTAATGTTTGGAAACCAACCTGTTTTCAGACGCCAAAGACACCGACGATGACAGCGATATACCATAGTTTGTGGCAGTATTAAAAGAAAATGTGGTATGATTGTTTATGAGACAGCCTTCAAAAAACATATAAAACACAACCATATACAGGTTGCCTTAAGGTCGCAATAGTATGGATGAATATCCACACCACATACCTTATACATGGTTCTCTTAAGATAAACATCAATCAATATCCACACCACATACCTTATACATGGTTCTCTTAAGATAAACATCAATCAATATCCACACCACATACCTTATAC
>JARWCS010366738.1:0-10417 GCA_034783895.1 Geukensia demissa | reverse complement strand
GGGAGCTGGAACCCCCAAAATCAATCCCACACCATATCTCATACTAGGAATCAATGTATCAAAATATCAAAAGAATCAGTTCACCCCATCAAAAGATAAGTTGCGGAAACCTTTGTGTCCACAGACAGAAGACGCCGACGACGACAACAACGACGACGACAACGCCATAACATAATACGACCGCAAATTTTTTGCGGTCGTATAAAAATTGATATTTTAGATGAAAATTCTATGTCCCATAACTCCTACAAAAATTGTTAGATCAATATGGCAGTACATTTGTAAATGAGGAAAATCTACCAACCACCACAAACAATCCTACAAAATATGAAAGCAATTCCCTAAGCGGTTTCAGTGGAGTACCACCCATAAGGACAGAACTGACCATTAGGACAAAAACTTTTTACCCTCTTCGAGGGTTATAAATGTAGTAAATCTAGTATTTACCTTACTGCAGTAAATAGGCTTAGAAAATTTCTTAGTAAGTCCTCTATAATGGTCATAATGAAAATGTGACAGAAAATATGCATCACATCCTTGGACATCACCATAACAAAATGCGTCCACTGTAAATCCAGTATCTGAAAAACAAAACGGAGAGCTTTTGATACAACCACTGCAAGTTGACATGAGAAAGCTGCAAAAATGAAACTTTGTGGAGACCTATAGATTCTAATTTTTGATATGGGCTTAGCAAAATGAGGGGTGGTCTCCTTATCTTTACTTTTCATATGGCAAGTAAAGACCTAGTATTATGATGGACACCGTGATAGACTGAACACAATAATATGATGGCTACTATAATCTGAACACAGTTATACATGTAACATGCAGGACAGAGTAATTCTGCCAAGTTAGGTTGAAATCTCTCCAGTTGTTTCAGAAAAGATGATGAAAATGTGAAATTCCCCTAGTGTCCAATGTTAAACTAAGTGACAGCAGCCATTTTGAATTTCTAATCGACAAAAAAATAACAAATTAATACAAGACCATCTAACAATCACTTATGCAAAATAACAATTCAATCCGCTTTGTGGTTCTGACAAGAAGATTTTTTTAAATTTTGACCACTATGATCACATAATTGGTCCTGGTGGCCATGTTTAATTTCCAATCAGCACCAAAAACACAAAGCTGGGGTAAAGGACCACCTACCAAACATTTCTACCAAGTTAGGTAGAAATTTCTTCAGTGGTTTCAGAAAAGAAGATGAAAATATGAAATTCCCATTTAGTCCAACATCAAACTAAGTTGCGTCATGGCAGCCATTTTGAATTTCCAATAAGCAAAAAAATTATAAATTAGGTATAAAACCATCTGACAATCATTTTTGCAAAATAACAATTTAATCCACTTTGAAAATTTTTGGGAATTTGGACCAATCCAACACATAATTGGCCCTGGTGGCCATGTTAATTTCTGATCTGCACCTAAAACACAATTCAGGTAAAAGACAAACAATTCTGCCAAGTTTGGTTGGAATATGTTTAGTTGTTATGTAATTGACGACATCGCTGGGTGCAAAGTTATGATAGAAGCTCACATTTTTTTTGCTGTACTGAAGCTGCATGATGTCAGTCACGTCATCATTATATCATAATACTCAAATATATATTTGACACATGTTGGTCAAACATTTTCAAATATTCTACTGCAACATTTCAGCCAAAGATTGCATATAGAGAGGCTCCCAAGAGCCTGTATCACTCACACGATACTGACTCCACATTGATCCTTATAAGCCTTCTGCATGTCCGTATGAAATAAGTTGGGATACAATTTTCCGAGGGCACCATCCACAAACCAACCAACCAAGTGTGTTTGAAATTTCAGACAGGAATATTGTAAAGGGAATTTCCCATTGGGACCTAGTCGGGCTGTAGCTTGGTTGGTGAATAGTAATGCCAAACATATTTTTGATAGAGGACCACCTCGATAATTTGTTGGCAATTCCCTAGTTGTTACAAGCAAGAATATTTTAAATGAATTTCCCACAGGGTACTAACTATGTTATAGTTATATGTAGGTCGAGGTACAATGTAAATTACATGTTACTTCTGACAAACAGTTTGATATAATGAGCATCAACACTACCAGTATATAAAAATTCTACCATGATAATACATGTAGTAAAAGCTCTCATTTATTTTGGGGTACTGGAATGTATGTTTGAAAGATACAGTTTACATCTTTCGAACATTGTTAATTCTTATATCTTTTGTCTGTATAAAGTTACTTGATCCAATTAAATTACTGTAATATGGTAGGGACAGCTCTCTGCCTGCCTGCACTTAATTCCCTGTTTTCCAATATTTGGAATACCTATTAACGCTCCCAATTTAGGAGGGAGACTCCCTCTTTTTGGGTCAATCTCCCTCATTGCAGAAATATTACACAAATCATATTCTAAATGGCATATTAAATTGATGTACCGGTACAATATTGAGAAACAATCAACAAATAATTAGTCCTTTTGTTGTACCAATTGCTCAAATTTTGATTAGAAATCATTAGTAGAATAAGGAGATATCATTAATTTTACGTCTTTATCTCATCTGTGTACTTGGATTTCTAGGAAAATTATCTTTTTCTTTCTGCCAAAAAAGGTCTCCTTAGAAAAGCTGAAAAAGAGGGGGATCCCTCTCTTAGAGCATTCCATAGGTTAAAAGGAATGCTTAACAATGTGATGTTATCCTTCACAGCAACCCACTACCGTTATTTTTTTCATATGTGCCAGTAGACCTGAACAGGAATTATTGATAATTACAAATCAAAGGTAATTGCTGCAAATTACAAGTTAAATTAAATTGATCAATTTGAGTCCTAGTATACGTACTAACCTGGAATTTTCTTATAAAAAGGACAGTATCGTTTAGGTTTTCCTGAAGCTTCAGACTCTGTCTGGTCAGTGCTACTTGTACTTTTTAGTCCAATTTCATAATTTGCATTCCAACTACCCTTAGGTTTTGTTTTCTGCTGCGCTGATCTTTTATCATTAGCTAACTGTTTACCCATCAATATATCTGAAGCATTCTTCACTAATGAAGATTTAGAAGAAGCCATGGTTGAATCTAGAATAGGTTCTGATACAGATTTCTTCATTAGGATATCACAGGCATTTCTGATACCACCACTGTGGTTGGTAGTATTCACTAGACTAGAAGGTGTGGAGCTTTGTTTATCAGAAACAAGTTTGGCATTGGATTTTATCACTGTCATACCACTATTACTATTTTTTGCAGAATCACCCTGTGAGACTTTATGGCCATTCGAAAAAGTTTTACCCTGTGACACTTTATCTGTAAAGAATGAAAACAAAGTTGTTTGATTATTCATGTGTGTTTTCAATGTTGATGATTTTCCTTTTTTACTCCCAGATATATTGGAAGATTTACTTTTTGCTTTCTGGCTACTTTTTAATGGTGTTTTATCAGACTTAGATTGTGATGCTGTAGATCGCTGTGATAAGGAAATGGTATCACTAAAATTATCATCCAGTACCAAAACATCTTGCTCCTCACTGGCTGTTAAAACTATATCATTAGAATATTCAACTTTTGTACTATCTTCTTGTTGAGATTCCAATTTATTACAAAAACCACTGTTATCATCAGATGTTTCAGGTTTACTTATAAAATCACATGAATTTACTGAATCTTCATTGTATCCAACTCTTCTCTTATAATTTTTGAAGAACGACTTTGATGGTTGTGAATCACAATCTACATCAGCGTCAATATCCGACAAAGATTTCCCACTACATGTCATGTCTTCATTATCATCAAATAAGGACTGACTACAAATAGATTCAACATCCTGGGACTTTACTCCTACTTCTGTTAGACAATCCTTTGTCTCATCTAACTCCTTTTTACACTTTTTTGTCCACTGGCTTTCGAAACTGACCTGCTCATCAGTACTTTTCTGAGAACAGAATGTAGCCTCTTTAAATGCTTCTTCTAGATACTCTGTTATATCTCTTGGACTTTTTGGTTCAGCATAACCAATATTATTGTCAGTGTCCCTTTGTGATGAAGATGGACTGATATTTTCTGTGACATCTGTTGGAGGTCTGTGCTCTGTTAAACTTATATTGTAACCAGCGTCTTTTTGAGAGGAAATTGGACTAAAATTCTCTGATCGTGCTTTTGGGGAACTACATGAAGATGTTATACCAGAACATATATCCACAGTTGCCTTGTTCATATTTTTAGTGTTAGAGACTATTGATGATGACCATTCACTACAGTCAACTGAGGTAGAATCTACAGCTTCACTTCCCTGTGAACTTGATTTACATAAATCTATTTCTCCTTCAAAGTCTAATCGAGTTTTGCCCTTTTGTAATTTTTCTGAAAAATTAATGGAGTAATATTTCAATTTAATTGACATGTTTTTGGATAATCAATGATAAGCATTATGCATAACACCTTAGGGTTTCCATCTCAGCAATGTGCAGCAGAATTACAAAAAAATATTTGTGGCAAATAAGAACTCTTTATTTTTATTTGATATCCTAAGTTGAAATTGAAAATTGTTTATTTTTTTCAATGTTAAATCAACCATTCCAACACTAGCCAGCCAGACATTCTCATATTAAAAAGAAGTATTCCTAATTATTATTATTCATGTAAGAATCTTTCATTAGAATTTCCATTCTACTATTTTTACATATTTTTACAAAGGAGAAATAGTGTTGATATACTATGCAAAAGCATATTAAATGCTTATTCATGTACATTTGTAATATGCCATGTAATATGCCTGTAAAGGCGGTCTTTGAAAAATCATGTGATAATTAATGGGCAGGGTTTTCTCACTTTGATTAACAATGAAGTAAACAATCAGAGTAATAGTAACAATAATATTGTGTAATCCGTGTAATATGCCAAAATATGTCCCAAGGTTAGAAGGCATAATGCACTCCCCTCTGGGTCTTCAAACCTTGGGACATATTTTTGCATATTACATGGAAAACACAATATTATTGTATAAATGGTGCTATCAAGTCTGATGTGATTTTGATAGTGCAGCATGATACAACAGCTGCATGTTGACAAACCTGTGTCTGTCTAACAATTCTATCAGACCAAGTCTATACTATAGCACTGAATGTATATCTAACCGTTGCAATCTGAACAAAGGGGGGTTTTGACAAGTTTCACTGTATTACTAAGTTCAGTATATATGTTTGCTTCTCTGATAAAAATAACAAGGTTTTCAAAAGCTTATGCCTGCTATAAAGATTGTTCACATTTGAGCAAAATAAAGAGAAGAAATTTATGGGTCATTGTGCTTATTTAGATCTAGCTATAACCATTTAAAGGGAAAGATCACCTTTGTACTTAGTAGGCTTCCTATAAGAAATCATGCCTATGTAAACAAAAATAACTTTTAATACAAAAAGTCCTTGCATAAAATTCACAAGGCTGTGCAAAAATTGAAATCTTCAAATTACATGTAGATAGCCATCTTGTAGAACTCTACTACTTGTAAGGCATCCATGGTGATAATTTAATTGATTATTGCTAATAGCTTCCGATTAGCGTGTGACGTCACAAAGTTTGTAACTGATACTGGACATGTAAACAAAGAATTTGATCCATAAATATTGTTAACTAGTTCATTTCAAAACCATGACATCATGTCAGGCTTTTAACTGCACAATTGAAAACGGGAAATGTTCGAAAAAGTTTTTTTGTCATCCCCGATCCAACAAAAAGGGCCACCAATATCCATTTCCTCAACCTCATGACAAAAACACCAGTCCTCGAGCTGCAGATCTCTTCCTCTGATATTGCATTTGAACATCTTACTATGTAGTTCTTCGATCTCTTTCTCTGTAAATCCGGTCTGAAATTATATGGAACAAGTCCCAAATTTTCCCTATCTCCAGTCATCATACGCGATAACCAAATGTTTACCTATTCATTTTCACTTTAAATTACAAACCGACTTCGTGACGTCACAACTATACCAATCATAGTGGTGCACATTTGCCCGGGAAATTCAAAAACCCTTATTTTAAAACAGCGATTTAAATAGTAAAAAGGGCAGATTCATATTTTTTAATTTGATTTTCATGACCATTTGACCAATAAGCTTTAATATCTATAACTTTAAAACAAAAACATGGTCTTCTCCTTTAAATATTTGTCGGGAAAATGATTTCTCTTGATTTTCCATAGGTTTGTCTTGTAAGGTTTTATCTAATGAAACCAAAGAAGAATATCAAGGATTTAATAAAAATTTCTTAAATGTTATTTTATGATGGGCCTCTTATAGCTTCCGTTATGGTATGAACTCCAGTTCATTACTGAAGGCTGTAATGGGACCTTTGACCGTCATTTGGTAGAAGGCTGTCTCATTGACAATCATGCCACATCTCCTTTTTTATATTGATGAAATTATGAAAAGAAAAGTGGAGTACCCTGAGAAAAAATATAAATGCTATAAAATAAATAAATGCAGAGGAGTTTGAGAATCAGACAATAATGGCTAAAAATGAGCAGCTAACATCCTTTAGCATGAATACCAATTTAACAACATACATTTTACCAATACAAATCTGTGTAATATCCTGTTGGCTCTTGTTTCATTTTGAGGATGCACTTTCAAACCAATTAAATATGTTTACTCAGTCATTTTGGGTCTCATTACTGTGATATAATACCTTCTTGATTCTCTATATAAGTGAAATATTCTGGGTGATAATTAAACCATTACAAAAAGGTCCACAAATTCTTTAATGAAGGAAAGGGAAAAAATGCAATAATACAGGACAATTAAGACCTCATTTCCAATTAAATTGTCACCTATGTTACCTTTTCTCATTTGACTCTGTCTAAACTCTGCAAGATGTTTATGACTAAACTTCCAGTAATGACTAGCTATTGTACAATCACAGTCAGTCCCTTCTGGACATTCTAAAATAAAACGGAAGAAATTTTAAAAAGTCACTAATCCGTGAAAATTAGGTCAACGACATATGACATGTATTCCTAACAATGTGTATGTATACCAAATAATGCTGAATTACCATTAGTTTGTAACTGATCTAAGCACGAAAAAAATGAACTTTGTCAATAGACTGTGGAAATTAGGTCACCGACTCAGACAAATACAAATTCTTTATTGTCAATCAAGACACCCAGTACTGAGCTGAACAATTAACATAATTTAATACTATAACAGGTTTCATTGAAAATGATTATGAGACAAATACAAATAAAAACATGTGTCAGACTGACATGTATTCCTTATAATGTAGATGTGAAAATAAAAAGATATGGGGTAAATATCAGAGTGACAACACTCCAACAACAAGAAAAACAGAGAAATTAACAAATCTTTAGGTCTTCACAAGGCCTTCAACAAGGGTGGAATACCACTCCTTGTGAAAAGCTCTAAATCACCCCTAATAAAAAAAATGTGTATGTGTAAAATAATACTGCTCTTACCTGAATATTATCCAAATTGTTCATTTAACAGAACAATAAACAAAAATACAAACCTATGACACAATTCCTGACTTAGGACAGGCACATGAGATATGTGGGGTTAAACTAGTTTAGTGGATCCTCCCCCCAATGATTGGTCAAAGGAAAAAAATCAAAGAAAACAAAAGCAGTAACAGACAAACTATAAAAATCAAACAGAAAGTAACCCAATCCGGCTAGCGAGTACAAAAATGTACCTTAATTACAAAAAATATACTTAATTAACAAAAATACATGCAAAAAGAAGAACATCTCTAATAAATGCTCGCAGTTACTGGAAGCAAGGCTCAAAGTGGGATTCCTTATGATAAAACATCAAGCCTCTAAACATACATTGTAGTTTGTCTGGCGATTTAATACTGTATTGTCAATAAATGTGAAAGAAAAACAAGTCGGATGCAATGCCAAATGTATTAATATTTTTGTAATGATACCATCAGTTTATGAATATCTGTACTAACAAAAACAAGTTTGTTTAAAGGAACAGTGAGATTCAAGGGATCATCTTTAAATTGTATATGCATACCCAATAATGTTGATCTACCATTACTGAGTATATATATATATATATTGAGAAAACAGATCTATGCACAAAAACTTGACACTTAGTGTGTTGATATCAATGAACCATGCAAATGAATCTCAGAACAAATTTCATGTGACAAGTCAAAATTTCATTAGAAGAACTATAAGCAAACAAAATTTGGTCTTTCTAGGTTTAATCTGAGATTACTATTTCAAAAACATGTAGTGTGTTATAGTAGTCTCAGGTTTAATAGTTTCAGAGATATAGACATGATAGAGCATTAAAAGAAAAACTAATGCTGCCACCAGAAAGTAATACCTATGTCTTGCTTTCTTTACTCTGTTGCAGGCAAGACAAAAACCAGAGAGTTCCATAATTCATATTACCCGGACTGACACCAAGTATCCTATTGACTAAATTTAATTTTTGGTTCTTTTAAGTTACCTGATTGTGGATTGTAAGAATCAAAACATTCAGCTGCATGCCAGGTAGGTGTTTCTATCATATTAAGTGCAGAATATGGCATTTGACAGCTAGGACAATCTCCTTCATATTTACGTCTTTCTTGCACAGGCGTTTTCCGTTTTGGTGTTTTCTTTTTCAACTTCGACATATTAGATGGTGTCAGTTCCTCTTTTTCATCTTCTGTTGTAGTCTTGCCTTTTTTAGATTTTGTTGTTTTCTTTTTTATTTTTATGTCATGATTGCTTTTGCTGTCTCCCTTGTCTTTAGTCTGCACCTTCTGAAATTATAGACATTCCAGATTAACTTCTCAGCCATAGTTAGGACAGTAACAAGATATGAAGCATTAAAGCAATATGTAAGATGTGTCAGAATACATGAAAGGCACTTTTGGGGCACTGGAGAAATGCAGGTTGGATAGGGTAAAAAAATTTAACCTTGCAACTGGTTAAAGCTTAACTGGCATTTTTTGAATACAGAGCGTATTTTAAAAAATTGTCCTCCATGCAAGTTCTGTATGAATACATCCATCCTTATCATTGATGCCCCTTTTGGAGACCAGTACCTTCAAATCTCTATTTAGAGAAATATCTTATACACATCCTGCTCAACCAAAGAATGTCCCTTTACAAGTGTTCAACCAGTTGGCAGAGAAACAAAAGTCTATTGGTAAACTCTATGGTTATCAAAACAATGGACCGCCATAACAATGGGATGTATCTCTATGTCAGGCATTTGTGGAGTGTGATTTTTGAGCTATATTAAATTATATGTGCATTTATGCCTTTGTATTTATTTTTAATCAAATAAAAAAAGAATTATTCCACGTTTTGCATTATGCAATAATGTTTTACATACTATTATCTGCCCCTGAATTTATTTATGGAGATTTAACATTGAGAGTCAGCCATCTTCATTTTTGGTAGGAGCCCTTAAGTTTGACCTAGACAGAGTAATTAAAAAATTTGCGTACATTTCTTTTGTTCGGACCTTCTCTAACGTTTCATATAAGAAGAACTACTTTCAAACTTCCATCCATGTTCACTGCGAACCATTTTTGCATGTTATCTAATCCTAGTTTAATATATTACTTAATTATTACGCAGCAACGAAAATGTGTACTCCCGGTCTTGCTATAGGTCATGCAAAGAGCCACTTCTGCCAAACAAATGGCTGATTTTACATTGTAAAATCCCCGTAGAGAATTAAAAACTCAGCGCAACTTAAAATACATCGTATGGCTTGCTAAAAAGTATTATTGCAACTTGCTGGCACTTCATTCAATCTACAAAAAAAAACATTATTTTATAAGAATACAGCATACAGTTTTTCTCCCATAACTTTTTTAGCCATTCCAACAAATTGACAAAGAGTATAGGAACAATGGGATATGGAATCAAACGGGTCAATGTCCATAATACTTCTTCTTTAATGTAATTCTCACTAATGTTTGGCACTCCACTAGTAAGTGTATCAGAGCAATGGAAGTAAGAATTGTATAAAACACTAAAACTGCATGCACAGTATTGGTCTAGAGGTATAAGCGATCCACAGACACAGCATTATGCAAAGTAGATCACAACATCACACAATGAATGTTAAAATAATAAAAATATTTAGATTACTTCCTCCACTACTCATGAAGTGTACAGGTATATACAAGCAGTTAATGTTATAGATCGTAACAAGATTTTGTGAGGTTGAAAAAGCTTATATAAAAACGATCAAAAATAATTTTTGATGTAAAAAAAATAATGGATCGTTTAAAGAATAACTTACGTGTTCATTCTCTTCATTCATGTCATTTTATAAAAATTGATTGTCATATATGAAAAAAAAATATTGAAAAATATGATTACTTCCTCCACTACTCATGAAGTGTACAGGTATATACAAGCAGTTAATGTTGCAGATCGTAACAATATTTTAT
>JARWCS010366727.1:0-10417 GCA_034783895.1 Geukensia demissa | reverse complement strand
TACTTAACTTCTGTTTTGGCATACACTTAATGCTTATTATGTTTTCATATCTGTTAATAATTTGAAGACTTATACTACTATCACCTGTATCATATTATATATTGTGAATACTTTTGTGCAGTGAAATAGAAAAAAAAAAAAAAAAAAAACCCATGTTACAAAATGTCTAATTTTGTTTTGAAAAATCTACATGTTCAGAGGGAGAAATCTGTTATGTTATATTGTATTTCAGATATGTTATCAAAAGAACCAGCGTGGTCTGGAGGGAGATATCTGTTTAGAATGCTGTGTTGAATTAGTTATATTGTATTTCAGATATGTTATCAAAAAAGAACCAGGATGGTCGGAAGGAGAAGTCTGTTTAAAATGCTGTGTTAAATTTGTTATATTGTATTTCAGATATGTTATCAAAAGAACCAGCGTGGTCGGAAGGAGAAATCTGTTTAGAATGCTGTGTTAAATTTGGAATCAAAACCAGGAAACATCATTGGTAAGGCAATTAAATATAATGAAAACATAATTTTGGACACAGAAATGGAAGATTTAATTTTCATAATAATAAAACAGAATGAGAGTTGATGATCTTATTTAAAAGTTGTGATTAAACAGACTTCAAGGTACAGTTTTAATAATTTTACTTAGTCTGACACTACAAAAAAAATATTTATACAAAAAAAAGTTTCTGAGAATTGTGGTTCACACAGTTATGGTCTTTGGTTTCAACAAACTTTAATTAGTGATGAGATTGTATTAATAAATATTAGTTAACAGAGGACAAAGAGTGATAAGCCACGTTTTTACCAAGAATTTGTCTGAAAATGAAAAGTGGTTAATATCTATTATTTTATATCGTTTGAAAGGAAGTTTTTTAGTTTAATTGGTTCTACAATGGTCATATGGCATAAAGAAATTGTGTTAAATGTGAAATTACTAACAAATTACTTAATTTGATACAATTTAGTCAGTTTTGATATAGATCACACAAAAACATCACAACCAAACTTTGCACAATTAAAGATCTATCATTTGCAAATATTTAGTTAAAATATTTTTGTGCACTCATATCTATTTTGAACAAAACACCAAAATTTGATATTTTTACAGAAAATGTAACATTCTGGTTGAAATAGGCAAATGTGCCTGTCTTTTTTGCCAAAATTATAAAAATTATATAAGTTTAAGTTATGCATTTTTAAAAGATGTTTATTAACCAGCATTTTTATAACCACTTACCGGTATTATTCTGTCATAAAATGTATAAGTTGGACCAAATATAGGGCTTAACGTACCTACTCCTTTGCACAATTCATAGTTATAGCTGCAATGAAAGTGAAGAAACATTTCATACATATATTTCCTGATCTTACAATGTTTTTATAATTTCAGTCGACATTGTGGACGATTACTATGTGCCAAGTGTTCATCTAAAGACATGCCTATAGTGAAATACAACCAACAAAAACCTGTACGAGTCTGTGATGTCTGTTTTGATGTTTTAAGTTTAGGAGGCGTATTTTAATGTGTTAAGTTTAAGAGGCGTATTTTAACGTGTTCAGATAGTAACATAAGGTTCTATTGTACAGTTGGAAGAAAGACTGTGAAAGTGTTTTTAAAAAGTAATTTAGTCTATAAAAGATGTTAGAAGACAAACAGAATACTGAAACTAAGATGGAGAATGAATGAGAGAAAAGTGTTGGAGTTTGTTGTAGGGTTAAAGGCAGCTTAGATCAAATGGCATTGTCCTATAAAATGAAGCCTACTGTGCATTATGATGGTACCCAAAGAATAAATGACCTCTTTGATTGACTCCTGTTTAGTGTGGCTACTGCAGTATCAAGAATTTCTACTTTGAGATGTCAGATTTTCCTGGGAAATCTTTAAGTTGATGCATGTTTGAGAATTGCTCTTATGCATGAAATTTCCCAGAAAAGTGGCATCACAGAACAAAATCTTATAGTGCAATGGCAAAATTAAAAAGAAAAGAATTAGGTGGGTGTTATTTTAGGGTGTGTTAAAGAGTAAATGGGTTGTAAAGCATTCAGTATATTTTCTCTATAGGTATAATAAAGTGGTGTTCAACATGGCGGTCCGCTTGTACAATGTCTTTTGGTTTCATTTGATAATGATATTGAATTGCCAATACCATTCATAAAAACATTTTTAATATGGAATATGTGTTTGTTTTAACTACTGTGATATCAAAGAGATTTTTATTATCAGTATAATAGTTTGAGATGAGTACTATTGTTTTAATGGTATTAGAGTGAAGATCTGAAAATTGCTCCATGGGGGGCCTAAGTGACTGAGAGTTCTATGATTGATTTAAACTTAACTGTACTCATCAATGTTGCCTATCACCTATACAGCGTGAGTATGCGCCTTACTTTGTACCATACAAAATAGGGAGCATTCAACTCACATCTCATGTGATAAGGTTTTTGCCCAAGGTTGGAGGTTCTTTCTGGGAACACTGGTTTCCTCCATCAGTAAAACTGACCATTGTGATATGATGGTAATATTGTTGAAAGTGGTGTTAAACCCCAATCAAACAAACAAACACTCCACCATCACCACCAACAGATTAAAGGCATTATTGTGTGATTTATGAATGAGATTACTTTACATGTTATAATATCATGTTTTGTTCCACATACATCTAAATTTTTTGGATAACATGTACTGCCAAGAATATTTTTGCTGACATTACGTATAAATATATGCCATTGATAAAAAATCTATCAAATATTTTACATTTTCTTAAACTAACAAACCCTGCCAGCAAAAAGATTGATAATGGAAAATGACACATTTTTCTAAATTTCCAGAATAGTGGACAAAAACTTTAGTAAAAGTGAGATATTTGGTTCAGTAAAATATACTAGCAGATTTCAAAATGAGAGTTTAAATTATTGAGAGAGTTGACCTTATACATTTTTGGCATTATAAAAATCATCTTTACTCAGTTTTCATAAAAAAAACCTTGTCTTATACATCAAGTTAAAAAATACTCAGTTTTTTTATAAATACAAATGAAAAATAGAACAAACGTGTGCTAACACAAAATTAGGTAAAAGATGAATTTTATTCCAGTAAAGGATTATTATGAGAAATGTTTCAAATACCGTATAACTGGTAATTTTTGCGGTAATCTAATATTCGGGTTATTTGGTGTAAACTGAGGATCGCAAAAATGAAAACCCACAAAATATTGTATTAAGCATAGTTTATTTGGCCCTTTCTTTGATAAACAAAAAATCACTCCTATCGGTATATCAATTTCATCATGATTGACAAGTGATCACATTCATCCTCTGATCAATATCTATTTTATTTTTCGTTAATCAGACGATAGTTAATAGATTCATAAATAGTTAGCACATCTGCTGTTGTGATCATTAAAATTATAGTTAGCTTTTTAATTTTTGATTAACACTTAAATACAATAATCTGTACAATTATCTGATCATTTCAACATTGAATTGTAAACATCCCATTTGTAAAATAAACACAATCAACAATTAAGAAAGTTAAAACAAAGTCAGTTTGGTGATGGTCAAATTTCTTCGAAGAAATCTTGAACTTTTTCAGTTCAATGATTTACTATAACTTTTAAATCTTCTGTTTTGGAAATTCAACATATTTAATTTCCTTCAACTTATTGTTTATTTTACAAATCATTCAAACCACAAAAATTAAAATCGTAAAATAAAGATTCAGCTTTTTTGCCCTCAAATCGCAAAAATTTCGTTCCGCAAAAAATTCCGGTTGTATGGTATTAGGGATCACTATTCGTCGCCTTGGGTCTTGCCGGACTCAAAAATTTCTGTCACATTTTTCTCAGTAACCATGCAGGTTTAAGCTTCCTGATATTTAGCACAGACCTTTGGTATTGTTTGCCGATCGGAAATTCAAAATGGCTGCTATGACAAAACTGAGTTTAACAATGGACCCTACAGCAATATCACATTTTCGTCTTCTTTTTGGAAGCAGCTGTACAGATTTCAACCTTACTAGGCAGAAATGTTATGCAGGTGATCCTTTGCCAGATTTGTGAAATTGGTGCTGATTGGAAACCAGGGCCATTTATGCATTCTGATTGGTCAAAGTTTCAAACATCTTGTGAGAAACTACAAAGTGGATTGGATTGTTACTATGCAGAAATGATTGTTAGATGGTCCTGTACTTAACTTGTGAATCATTTGCCAATCGGAAATTCAAAATGGCTGCCATGACGAAACATAGTTTAACATTGGACCCTATGGGAATTTCACATTTCCATTTTCTTTTTGGAAACGGCTATAAGGATTTCAACTCACTTGGCAGAAAGGTTAGTCAGGTGTTCCTTTACCAGATTTATGAAATTGATGCCGATCCGAAAATCAACATGGCAGCCAGGGCCAATTATGCATTCTGATTGGTCCAGATTTTAAACATTTTCTTGTCAGAAAATACATAGTGTAGTGAACTGTTACTTTGGAGAAATGATTTTTCAACAAAAAAATTAACTGCAAATTTAAATAAAATACAGTGGATTCCTCTTAATTGCATACCCATTTTGTCAAGAAGAATTATGCAATAAACAGGAATATGCCTTTAACAGGAATTTCTAGTTTTGAAGTTAAAACTTGTTTAGTGTCAATTATTATTTATTATTGAGTTAATTACTCTATAAACAAAGGTATTAAAACTTGTTTATACAGTCTACTTAATTAATTTAATACTGTTTGTACCCAACTGTCTGCTTTCATGTTTTCAGTCAAGTGATTTTCTCAAAACTACACACTTCTATGTTAAAATTTTAACAAATAGTGTCTTGATTCCAAAATGAAATTATGCAATTAAGAGGAATTTCTTAACAAGTCAATATGCTATTATCAGGAATAAATAACATAGTGACATATAGTAAATGGTTTTGTGCAACAGAATTGTATGCAATAAAGAGGAATATGCTAATAACAGGTATGCGATTAAGTGGAGTTGACTGTACTGTTAATTTTGTTTGTAATAGAAAGTACAGATGACAGAATCTGGTAATATTGTGTTGATAGACTGGCTGACATGTGGAAGGATAGCTCTTGAAGAAAAGTGGGCATTTAAAAGGTTGGTTATATTGTAATGTTAGACTAGCATTATTTTATAAGCCTTCAACCCTCCAGCTATCAAGAGGGTTGAAGGCTCATAATCATCACTGTATCAGGATAGCCTCATAATTGTATAATCCCACCACATTCTTTATGTTCCTGTCCCTAAATACAACTTTATATATGTTTTATGAATATGGTGAATTTTATTTTGCTATGTGCTTATTTCAAAGAGTAAACTATCTTCAGAAGCATAAGAAACAAAAATGTAGGAAAGCTGAAATCCCAGATAGGAAGCTGTAGTCCAGTGGATATCATTGTTTTTGTATTTTTATATTTTTGTTAGCTTATTGGCTAGTAATTGTAACATTTGAATGGTGTCTCATTATATTCTTTTGAGGGTTTCCTAGCTTGCCCTATTTGTGGATATTTATTTATAATTGAAGGCCTGTAGTTGACCTGTAATATATGTATTCTTGTCTAGAAAGTTGTACAAGTTTGGGCTTACAGCAGGGGTGGATCCAGAATTTGATGTTAAGGGGGGCGAAATTCGGTAAAGGGTCTGGTTACTGCTAAAGGTCCCCAGCGGGTCAAGGGCAGAGCCCGGTAGGGATCTTGGTAGGGCATTTTACACTTACATTTCTAGTATGTTGTGTTTATTCCTTGAATTTATCTGTATTTAATTTCATTTTCGACACTGAAATTTTGGTACCACAAAAGAGGTGTTATTAAACCTTGTCCTGTCATATTTGATGATGTTGCCATGATTTGGTTATGTGTTGTATTCCAGCTACAAGAACAGCATTGAAATCAGTGTTGGTGATGAAGTCATATTAAAAGACAATGTCCATCTACACAACATATCTGGTCTGACAGTGGCTCAGTCCATGAGGAACTTCCAGGTTTGTATCAAATTGGTGTTAGCCCTTTGATTTATAGTGGCAAATACCTGTTTCCTTGTCTAATGTATAATTAAACACTGTTAAACTACCTGTGGAAAAGTCCGGTGTAAATATGTGCTCTTCTGTATTTTTTATTTCTATTTTTTGCTAGAAAAGAAATATTTCCCGAAATAGTGCAGAAAATATATATGTTCTTATATGCCAGTTTTCACCAACATATTTTTGGTTACTAATTAATTCATTTTATTTCACATTAAAAAAAAATTTCCTTCAGTTAAGAAATAAATCTTGGTTGCGAGCCATACTTTATTGGCATTTTTACATTTGTTTGTCATTATATTCGTGAATATATTGCCGTGAGCAAATATAATGACAACCGATATTTAAATGCCAATAAAGTATGGTTCCCAAGAATTTTTTGGTTCTGATTATGACATATACAGTAATTTTGAAATTGGCAGCTCTATAGGTACAGACATATTTTTGGCTGTTCAAAATACCTCCTCTTCAATGGTGACCACTTACTTTATAGCAGATGATGCTATTGATATTGGTGGGAGAATGATGGAACAGCAAAGGGGAATGAAGTTGGAGTGGAGGTATATGTGCACCTAGAAAAAATCATTTATACAAGTAAATGGTTGATTTCATATCATTTTAAAAATTTATTTTTTTAGGATTAAAAAATTACAATTGAAAATTCCCGACCAAAATAAGTTCTTATGAGCCTAAAAAGTATCTGGTGATTGCAGTACTTTTATTTTTATATTTTTTAGGACAACTCACTTGGTTCTACTTCTTGACAAAAATTTATTAATTTTTCTAAGATAATGGTTTGAAATTTCCAAACAGCCATTCTATGGGCTCATTTATACTTCCAAAGGGATCGTCGCAAGACTGACGCGACAGTCGCGAGACGTCGTGCAAAAATCGCTGGCTGTTTATACTTGTTGAGTTTGTTAATACTTTAAATCTCGGTGAAAATCGCACGACATCATGCGCTAGTCGCGCGTTGTTCGTGCGAGATGTCGCTTGACGAAGTATAAATGAGCCCTACAGAGTAAGGTTTACAGACAGGAATGACAACAGCATGCTTTTGAATTGACATGACCCAGATCAACCATATTGGTTTTCATGATGCATCTAGGGATGGCAACTGCAATGCATGCTTCTAATGATGACAAGGTGCTACATTTAACACATTAATGACTCAATTACCAAACATGGTTAAAGTCTGTGCAAGTTAGGGATGCCAACAGCAATGCATGCCACAAATGCTGACTTTGACCTTTATTTAAAGCATGAATGGCTCTGTTCCAACTTGCTGACGTAACTGTACGAGATGCTACTGCTTAACTGGATGAGCTTAGTAGACAGTGAATAACAAACTTTATTGAAAGGGTCCTGTGGTGATCTTCTTTCAGAATTGTATCCGACTCACCAACCAAATTGGTCACCTTACCCGAACTTAGTTTTACATAATCTGGATTCCTGTTCAATATCCTAAGTGATCTTCCTTCGGGACCTCTCAGATATAGACTCAGGTCAGGGCAAATGAATTTAGATGGAATCTCCACAAAATTACCGCTTACGATTTAAAATTCTTGTTTGCGTGTTTTATTTAAATTTTTGTATCCCAATAGATCACCTATATTTTTTTATAATTATTACAGATACTTAAAACATTATATTCTTATTATTAACTGTAGAAAACAGAAAAAAGAAAATGTATAACGTCACTTCTGTTGTTGACTCTTTAAGAATGGGAGACGTCATATTTGTTGCTCTCAAATATGGTGGATGTTATAGGACCAATCGCAAAGAAGAAGCCACTCGCTCTGACCTGGGGTGATATTATAGTGAAATCTATGGAACGAAAATATTTCCCCAGGTTGCCAGTTTAAGTTTTACATATTTTTATCTCAGAAACAAAAACTATGCACAAGTTGTTATTTTGGTTGTTTGTACACTGAATAAATTTACTGGTAATTTCAGGTGATGGGAAACTGTATTATTTTGGGGAAGAAGTTAAAAGAAATCAGCAATACCTTGTACAAACAGCATTCAAACCCAAGGAAATATGGTAATAAAACCTGTTCTATCTTAGGTTTCAACAAAACTTGACTAAAACAGTACTCTGGAGGTTCTAATTAGGGTAACAGCAAATCAGAAGTTTAAATAAAGGGGTTCCAAACAAGAGAAATTATTGCATTAAAAAAATATATTTTTCAAAACTACAGGGCCCAATTCCCTGATGAATATTTAGTGGCATGTCACTTTGGAGATTGTCTTAGGAGTGCCTTAAATTATGGGGAGAGATTTTTTAATTAAACAGTGTTATTTTATATGTTTCATAACTTACAAAAAATAGCAAATAAAAAACATTTTAGTAATACCTACAAAATTAGTAGGATTAACAATAGCCAAATCATAAAACATATGAAATAAATAACAAATATTCAGATCTACTAGGTATTTGTCTATCCAGATGATATATGAAATAAATAAGAAATATTCCGATCTACTAGGTATTTGTCTATCCAGATGATATATGAAATAAATAACAAATATTCCGATCTACTAGGTATTTGTCTATCCAGATGATATATGAAATAAATAACAAATATTCAGATCTACTAGGTATTTGTCTATCCAGATGACAAAAACAAATAACATCAATTTTGAGTTCCTACGTACAAATATATTTAGAATGAAAAAATGTCAATGTCAGTTCATGGAACAGATATTAATTAAGGTACCTGACAAAGTTAGACAAGCTATGAAAATACAATTTAAAAGCGTATCATTCCTAGGCATGTGAAAAATCAATGACAGGGCTTTCAAAAGTAGCCGGTAGCCGGCGGAAATCCGCCGCCTGTAATGCTTTCAGTCGCCGGCTACTTGTCTGACAAAAAAAATATAATTTAATTTAAAAAAGAGTTCTATCCTTGTATAACTTGCGGTGTTTTGTCGTATGCGTTGAACCAGGATGTATAATCAATGTTTTTATATCTAAAAATACTTCATTTGTATCGGAATCTCTGATTGGTCGGTATCGAAATTAGATATCCAATGATATCGATTGCTAATTATCTGAGATCATGATCATCTGGACGATGTACACAAATTACTTGACAAATTATGAAACGTTCCCATTCAATGACATTGTTTGATTGTGGTTTCAAGCTGTGAGTAACGAAAAGCAGAGATGACGAAATCAGTACGTTTCACGATAAACTTTAAGTGGCGACTACCGATTTTGACATGTAAAAATAATAAATCATACTCACGGCCATGTGCCTGTTTATTCAAAAGCGAAAGTAGACCTATGTGTGTCCTAGAAATTCTTTAATTTGAATTGGATCTTTGCATTTCTATAATTTGTTCATCTTCTTTAAACATTATTTGTCATGTTTGTTTTATATACATTCGAAGGAAAATTTGGGCACCCCCACCCAAACTACAGTACTGTGCCAAAAGTGAAGATTATTTTCAAAATGTCACTCTTATTTCATATAAAACTACCTTTTTCAAAAAAATTATTACAAAGTCATTTCTTATCTGTTTGATGGTGAAATTTTTATCAAAATTAAAAAAGAAATGACTTCATAATATTTTTTGAAAAAATATAGTTTTATATGAAATAAGAGGGACTTTTTAAAAAATTATCTTCACTTTTGGCACAGTGCTGTACGTATCCCACCCAAATTTAATCATGATTTCATTTTAGTGTCACAAACATTATGTGTGTTATATACAAGTGAAGTACAATAACAAAGGAAAAAATGGAATTTCGAAATGACCACCCAAAAACCCAATTGTCCTAACCAAATTATGAATACAGAAAATGAACGTCTGATTGCCAAAAAAACAAAAAAACAAAAACAAAACAAAAAAATAACACAAACACATCTTTAAAATATTTTTATTTACTGCAATAAATTTATTAAAAATCACCCTTCAATGTACATCTAAGGAACAAAAAATGCTCAAACTCGCACAAAACTGATAGCAATATACACATCTTTAAAGTTAACTCCTGATTTTGTTTTTAAAGCAAAAAAAATTGAAATTTCCACACAAAAAGTGGTATTTTTGAAGTTGAAATTAGGTGCCAGGAAAGTGCCACAATGCAGGATTTTGCACCATATACCCCAGACCCCTGGTCGTAAAGGGCGCCGAGCAAGCTTGGTGCGGCGACCGGCTGTGCCGGCCTCAAGTAGTAGCCACCTACTTTTTTTATTTGGCCTGCTACTTCAAATTCTTCTGAAAGCCCTGCACAACATCCTTTGGGTAAGTGTGGACACAGTATTTTACTGACACAATAATGTGTTTGACACAGTATTGTGCTGGACATACCATAATATGACAATATAAGTGATCATTTTGACCCGCATTATCCTCAAAACTAGTGTTATTTTTGGTTGCATTTTT
>JARWCS010366716.1:0-10419 GCA_034783895.1 Geukensia demissa | reverse complement strand
ATGTGTCTGGGTAAAGTGGCACGTCTTCCTGCGGACTGTTGCTTTCGTGAGCTAGCACGTTAAAAATCCGGCTCAGCCTGTCGGTCTAGAACAAAGCAGGGTTCATTCATCATCACTCATCATTAATATGCTCTCGTACTGAACATGCATGAAATATTTGCCACTGGACGTTAAGCACCATTCAATCAATCAATCAATCTAAATTGGTTTCCTGGAAAAAATCCTATACTTCTTGATGCTTTAAAACCGGATACTCCGGAACATGACATGGGTGTACAATATTTTTATGAAATATATCATTTATATGGAAATACAATAAAACACACGGCAGGAATTTTTTACCATCAAAGCCATAATTTTCATCATCAAGTGTATTAAAGTTTTCCGTCGTATAATTTTTACAGACAATTCAGCAACAATCGGAGGACGCACATGAAAATCATTTAAATTCATAAAATAATAATAAAAAAATAAAAAAATAAATAAATAATAATGTGAAACCACGGGTATTCACCAGCCTAGGTGACGTGAAATTTATCTTATAGGGCTCATTTATACTTCGCCCGATTTTCGCTAAGATCAAAAGTATAAACAAAACTACGACAAGAAGAAACGTACAGCGATCGCTAATGAGTTGAAATATATATACTTTTCACAGTATTTTGCGATATTTATTTATTCATAAATGTTAACCGTTGAAATTACTTATAGGCTTGAAATGTATCGCACGTAGTACATGTCCTTTGCCTCTGGATTTACCTGCCAATTTTTCTTTTGATTATATTACTGCTAACGCCGGGATTTAGGCTTAAGTTTAAGTTTTCATGCTGGTGAATTTTCTCCTGAAATATACACCAAAGAAAAATATTCACAAAATTTATATTTTATTGATCGATTGATGTTGCTTATCGTGAAGACGAAAATGTTCTATACTTTTCAGGATGAGGACATATTTATAAATGATGATAAATGAATCCTGCATTGTATTAGACCGACACGCGGAGTCGGTGTTTTTACGCGCTGGCTCACGAAAACATCAGTCCGAAGGAAGACATGCCATTTGGCCTAACACCTTATTCAGGCTATATGGTCAATCAGTCTATGCTGTCACTCCTAAATGTTTCGTGCATAGCGGAGAAACACAAAATACCCATTTTAATGCCTTTCCTTTGTTTCGGAATAGAGTCGAACCTACGACGAGCACACTAACCATTACACCACCAAAGCGGATGTAAATTAGGTAAAAATGAATTGCAATAAGCTATGTCGTCATGTCGTGCACCGAACAAATTTTTTATATGTTATTTTGAAAAAGACATTAACTTACAGACAATTGTATGATTTATAATTTTATTAAAGGTTTCCTGAAAAGTTTATCAATGACAGTAATTTTAATCTGTTTAAATAACAAGATCCAACCATAGTGCCTTTAGAGCGCAAGGAATGGATATCCACTTTGCAAAAAGGAATTCGAAGATACCAAAGGGGCAGACAGAAGTCCTTTTGGAAAACTGAGTATTTCGAATTGATATGAAATAAGACTCCTCGTTCTCTTAAGGATGTTAACTTCAGCTTTTTGGACTTTATTTTTTTAACTGAAAGAAACATCTTGACGGATGCCTCATTATATTATTGGTATAGACTTGGCAGAGGGATATGAGCTCCTTTCTCCTGAAATGAGCAGCATATTGAAAGGAAAAACAAGTATATTGAAATTGGATTCAGCATGGCGTCTTCTTGTCATCGAACTTAAAATATTTAATAATATAATTTTACAGTTTCATTTTTTTAACTAATTGTATATTAAACGACATTTGCCAAGAGTTTGGGAGAAAGAGGAATATCATATCGGTCAATTGGCTGCACATAAATACTCTTAGATAGTGTCCTAAAGTTATCTACTGCTATATTTATGCTGGATAATTTTGTGTCGCTACTATTAGTCATAACCGTACTACGCAATGTCAGGAGAACAAAATGGTGTGTACATTGAATAAAATAAAACTCGATGAATTTAACAGTAAAAAACACAAATGTTGACGAGAAAATATGTTGAAAACGATTTCGAAAATTTCCGCATGGTCATAATGATATTAATCTTACAGCAATTTAAAAAAAACACACACACATAATAATATCAATAGCGGTACAAGAATATTTTACCAGGTAATCTTGGGGATATAATACACATTTATTCATCCTTGGGCCAAAAACGTGGCTTAAAGACCATTGTCCTTTAAGAAAGAAATAATAGCAAAATTTGCTATTTTATCTGCTAGTTTATGCTCAGTGAAGAAGTGCAGTGAAAGTGTCTTTCAAACTCTACATAATCAAAGAAATATGTGTAGACGTAAATGATACCCTTGTATGATCATAAACATTAATCGAAAATTTTAAAAAGGGAGATGAAATCACCTTAAATGTAGCAAGGTTTGGTTATCAAACTCCTTTACTTCCATTTTATACCTAAATTTGAAGTGGAGGTAAGTCCAGTGTCGAATACCCATGTGAGAGATCAGAAGTGCATAGTTCAAAGAGACAAGTCAAAATTTAAAACAAACAAAAAGATAAAACAAAAACAAAAGGAACAACGGCTTGGAATCCACGAACTCCTTTACAAAACAGGAGTGGGATCAGGTGCTCTCGAAGGGTAAGCATCTTGCGCGCATCAACAGACTTAACGGTATCTGTGTATGCAAGCTGTTATTAAATTTTTTTTCAAATACACTATGTAATAAAGTACGACAGAGAAAACAAAATGTCTGGTAAACGATTGGTTCAAATTCTTAAAATATTTTTCTACAGTTTGTAGTCAATACTGGATCACATTAACAAGCCTGTTTTCTACCACTATGATAAGATATCGTTGTATTTTTTATCATTTTATTTTCTAGTCGTACCCATGTTTGTAAAGAACATTTAAAATTCAGATAAAAATATCTGGCTATCAAATTTATTGAAACCTCTGATAAAACAGTAGTGATGGCAGCCTGAGAAAACTAGTCGAGATGTGTTTGTAAACGATGAAAGCAAACCGTGGGAACCTGTAACTAGCGATTTATCAGATACCTCTCAAACGAAATGATCTATTTTATTTAAAAATTTCTGCTATCTTTTTTTTTTCAATTTTACGTGATTTCTTGCATCATTTTACCTTGTTCAATGTAAACTAAATGATGATTCGGAGTATAGAGTATTTAAAACTAAGGAAATGGGATAAAGCTAGACAGACAACATCTCATTCCTCACTTGGTGAGCTGATCAGTTTTCTTTTCTTTTTCTTTAGACGTCGGGGGCATTTAGCTAACGCACGTCAGAACGTCTGTCAATTTTCATCTACTGTCTCCGCGGATCGGTTCAGAAAACGGAAACATCCTTTTTTTCAAAACCTATATGAACAAACAGTTGATTTTCTAGCATTCATCTATTTAATCTCATTAAAAACCACCAATGATTGTTCATGTTTTTTGAGCGGAGAGCGGTTTACTTTCTATTGGGAAATCCCAATCAAATTTCTATATTCTATTCTTAGCGCGAAAACGATATAAATTTTCGAACATTCCATAAACAAGGGTTTTTTTCTGTAGTTTTACTTTAATAAGAATGAGCGCCAGAATGACCAAAACTTTCGGCAAGGCGCAAAATACAGGTTTTTACCTCTATGGTTATTTTCATTTCTTTTTTTTATATACCATTGTATTAGATTGAATTTTGTTCTTGGATGCTGCTCTGTTAATTTGAATTTTACCTGCTGACAATGGAAAATGTCACAATGAATGTTTGCCATAGCAAACATGTTTGAGTCTACAGTACGACATTGTGGGGTGAAATAAAGCCAGCGAGGGCATTTTGTATTACGACAAAAAAAAAATGATTAAAAGAAATAGAATAGCTATTTAAATGACGACGCTGGTTTGCGATTCATTTTCTTAATTTTCCGTCTTTTGAACCGACCCGCACTGACAGTAAGATTTCTCGGCTTTTGCATGTTGGATTTATTTGATATTTGGTCCGAAGCTGTATCAGGGTAAGATGTATTGTGTCGTCTTTTTTTCAGGTCTAATTTATGTCTCCTTCTTGTTTGTCGTGACATTGATTGAATCCGGTGCTGTAAAAATGTCGGCATAGATTTTTCGGCTTAATTGTATGTTCATTTGATTTGGGCTGAAGCATTATCAGGGCTGTATCGTATATCCCCTTTCCAGTTCCGACATATGTTTTATTTGGATTTTAATCGATTAATCTGTGACTATTTTATTGTTAACTTTTTTTCTTAATCTTTCTAATATCATTAGTTATTAAAACGCAGATCGATTTGGATATTTTTTTTGTTTGTTGTAAATTGTCTCAGAGCTATTGTTACACAAGGTCTTGGGAATAAATTCATGAACACAAATGAACAATCTAAAGAATTGCTTCAGATACTATTAATCAAGACTTTATTTTTTGGGTGCAATAGCTTTCAATTGGATATTTTGAGAAAAGAATCGTCCAATCTGAAAACAAACAAATTCCAATTTAAAAAAATATTGCATTTAAGCACTTGGCTTATTGCATTCACAAGTTTCCATTTATATGATCAGATCTAGCAGACAAAAATAACTTAACGAGTTATTTATCCTTGATACAAGTTAACGTGAAACGACTTTTGGACTTCAGTTCGTATTTCATATATTTCATAGAGAATGGTTGCATAAATCTTAAATAAAATAATTAAGACTGTCAGGTTTAATGATGTATAGAATATAAACATGAAACCAAACGATAATAATCTGTTTTTTGTAAATTATTAATGTGTACCGCAAATATGCCCAAATTTAATTTTGATAGATTAAACTTTTGACCTTGATCAGCTTAAATGAGGTAAAAATAGAAACATGAAAAGAACGATTTTAATTATTCTATGCTATATATGATTAATAAGTTTGTATCCAACTTCGTTCCTGATACGCCTAAATAAATACCATTTTGATTGATCAAACTTAAGATTTTACAATCAAACATGCATAACAATAAATCAAATACTTCTTAATAAAATTCATATTTAAAAAAAATATGGAATATATGCCAGAAAAAAATAATCAATATATTACATGCATAAATTTTGAACAAAAAAAAAAACAAAAGCCAAATTTTACTGCGTGTAAAGACCTTTCTGGATTCACATTCAACAGTGTCGCTAGTGACCAAAAATAAAAAGTAATTAAACTTTATGAATTTTTAGTTACATTTATGAACCAAATTTAATAAAGCTTTACGAAAGTCTTATTGTGTTTTTTCAATGTCTATTAATATGGAAGATATGTAGTACAAAAATGCACTTTAAATAATACAAAAGAGGGGTTATTTATTGTTTTCAAGTAAAACCCTCCTGATATATCCAGGAATGTTTTTCTTGCTTATTTATCACAGCTCGGTTCTTCAGCCATAGGGGCTGCCGCTTAATTGTTGGCTGATTTGCGAGTACTAAAGTTAGAAGGTATCCGACGAACATTTTTTATAATCATTGTCAGTAGACCGCAATTTGTGTTAGGAACACGACCACATACGACATTATGCCATATTTCTAATATGCTACACTGATCTGTACTTCTAAAACAATAGGCACAGAAGAATATCGTTCAGCTAGACGACAAAAAAGGAAAAAAAAGAATAGTTAACGGAATACTGTACAGAAAATTAAAGTTTGTGAAAATCTGGTCATTGCTGACCCTTCCGGAGAACCTGTCTGTGCCTTCGATATTCATGGGTTTAGAATTGCCTAAGTATAAGCTCTAACGTCTTATTCCCTTTTATTAACTTTACCATATCTATTCACCATTGGTTAGTTTGTATCATGATGGCGACCGAAAAATTTTCTAAGTTTTCCACGAGAGATCCTTGGTTCAGTAGTTTTCTTGCCAGCAGCAACACTATATCAATGAAATATAAATCCTTTATATTGAAAACCAAGTTTAAAATATTTTGTAATATTGGTAATAAAGTCGTCAATACTTTTAACCAGGAGTCAAAAATACCATATTTCCATGCAGTTTAATTACTCAATCTAGAAAAAATCTGTATAATAAAAAAGGCGTGAAGCAGTACTAGAAAAGAGTGTGTAAAGTATACAAATAGAATAAAGTTAAGCACTCTCTGTTGTATTTGTCCTTAATGGGTAACAAAACATTTAGTTAGTAATATTTTTATTCATTAAACCAAGAATGGTGTTCAATTAAATAACTGTGCTTACATTTGTGTGACAATTGTTTTATTAACGACTCTCCACAAGCACATGAAGCATGCATTCCACACATCAATCAAAACACAATATCGGCGGGCTTTTGATTTGGGTATTTAAACGCGTTGTTTAAAAACATTTATTCATCATCATGAAAGATGGTACTGGACTTTGTCAGAAGCAGAAAGATGGCAAATTGTCGGCATGCATTCAACAGGAATGTCCTTCAAAGCTATTGAGCTAGCACTATACTGTCATCAGCCGACTTGTACAGGAAACAGCACAAACTAATGACGTCAAAAGACTTGCGACCAAAGAAAACATCTGATCGTGATGACATGAGACTGTAGCGATTAGTAGACGAATGTCATACCAGTACCCTACTTAACAAAACTGGCTTCCCATAGGGTGTATTTCCACAAGAACTGTACGGAATCGTCTTAAGTCTGCTGTTTGGGCTTGTACTTGCAATGACTGTAAGATGAATTTGACCACGAGGTCGGATTAAATCCAAAAGAGCATATTGGGGATGTGTTAGGCCATAATGTGAAGACCCGTCAACTTGCTGTTCAAAACCATTGTCAGTTGAAGCCGCATTTCACTGAGAATGGCAGCATCTGGCTCCACCAGATATCCGAAGTCTTCCAACGGGAATGAAACGCAGGGTTGAAGACGTCAGTTATGCACATGGTGGATATACTCGATACTGATGTAATAACATTTAATTTTGTGAAGAAACTTAAAAGTGACAATTTAAAAATAAAAAATTTGATTAATTGATTGATTGTTGCTTAACGTCCAGCGGCTAATATTTCGTGCATATTCAGGACGGAAGCAAGTTGACAAACAATAAATCAAGATGTAGACTGTGAGCACGTGGCCGGTAAGGAGGGACTTTTAGACTACCACTGGAAAATTGCGGGTTAGATAGGGGCGGAAAATTTAGCCTTGTAACTGGCCGCCAACCGACCACTCAAAATGAGCTGTTACAAGGGGTCTTTAGCGTGCTTAGGCTGTGGCATTTCCTAAACACGGGCCTCTTAAACATCTCCCTCTGGACGGATTGTGAATTTATACATCCCACAATCATGCAGGGACGCCCCTTTTAAAGGACTAGTGCCTCCAGGTCGGAATCTTTCCCCGGCACAACCTTTGCGAAGGGGAATTCGAGTATTTATACATCCCGCTCGGACTAATGGACGCCCCTTAAGCAGGGGTTCTACCTGCAGGCGGAGAAACGGAACGACCTATTTCTAGACCCCTGCCGCCCTCGGGGGTCAATGATTTTGAAGTAGGAGGTCCAAACCTAAAATTGCCTTGTTTTACTGCAAAATCGCCTTGTGATATTTTACTGCGATAATCATTTAAGTCATATTTTTCATTACATTAATTATGTTAATAAATAAAATAATGTTATTTTCTTACATGTTTAGATCATTCATGAGCTTTTGTAATCACTTTGCATTCATCTTCGGCGGCGTCGTCAGTCGTCTGTTAACGTTTTACATTTTCATCTGTTTCGCTGAAACCATTGAAAAGATTACAACCAAACATGGCAGGAATGTTAAGCAGCTGGAAAATCAGATTTATGTTTTTGGTGACGATCGTAAACTAACATAACCACCACGGCCAATTCTGTGTTTTAATTCGTCCAAATTTCAAAAATCTTCTTGTCGGAAAGCACAAAGTGGACTAAATCGATATTTTGCAGAAATAATTGTTGGATGATCTTGTACTTAATTTGTGATTTTATCGGAGATCGGAAATTCAAAATGTTCGCCATGACATAATTAAGTAATCTCGGCCTACCAAGACAGCACTCTCATAATACGTTATACCCCGATTGAGAATATCGAATTTGGGTGTTAGTTGTTCATTGCGCTAAATTGCGGTACAGTAAAGCGGTCGAAATACACTTGAACGTCGTTTCTATTACGACGTCACCATTCACTTTCGTCGAATTCCTGTTTAAAAATAAGGCCGCCACAAGGTCATAGGGGGGTCACGCTTTAAAAAAACCTTTTTTCCTCCCTGCCTTTTCTTTCAAGTTAACGCGGAGCTAGCCGCAAAATTCGGAAGCAAAGTCATAGGTCACACAGGCTAATAATTTAGCTTTTATCATTGGACTTTATGGGAACTTCGCAATTTCTTAATTTTAAACAACTGAACAGATTTCAACCTACTTGGCAGAAATTTTAGGCAGTCGGCCCTTTACCAGATATGGTTTTTTGTGCTGATCGGAAATTCAACATGGCCAAAGTCAAGTATGTGTTGGGTCCAAAGGTCAAAAACCTTCTTGTCAGATACAACATTATTGATTGCGTTATTCTGCAGTATTGATTGTAACATTGTGCTGTACCTATTTTTTTTTCTTTGCCGATCGGAAATCAAAAATCAATGGCGTAAAAGAAATTTGAAAATATCAAAGGGGCAGACAGAAATCGTTAAATCAGAAGACCGACAAGACCGTGGCAAACAAACAAGAAACGATTGGTTGATTGGTTCACTGTTGTTAAACCTCCAATGGCAAATATTTCATAGATATTCAGGAAGAAGACAAGTTATCAAACAGTAAATCATAAAAAGGGATAGCTTGGGGTTAGGCCGGGGATTATAGTAGCCACAGATCTCAAATTGGGACTGTTTGGGTAGGTGCGGGGAAGTTCGCCTAAGCAACTAGTCACAAAGGGATCTTCAACGTGCTGCGAGTGTGACATTTTTTTCAACACGGGGCACGGTGGTAACGTTCCCGTCCGAGACGGGTTGAGAATTTATACACCCCGCCCAACCATCGGACGCCTCTTAAGCAGGGTTATACCTGGTGGAGAAACCGAACGACTTTTTTCTATACACTGGCCGCCCTCGGGGGGGGGGAAGAAACGAAAGACAAACACTACAGTGAAAACATAAGCTACCGTTATAAGGGTAAGCTACTCCTCCATTAATGGCACCAGTGGTGTCACTAAGTAGACAACGCCGGCGTATAGTTTAACATTGGACCCTATGGGAATTTCGCAATTTCATCTTCTTTTCTGAAACCACTGAACAGAATTCAACCATACTTGACAGTTATGTAAGGCAGGTGATAATTAACAACATGGCTGCCAGGTCAACTTATGTGTTCTGATTGGTCCAAATTTAGAAAATCTTTAAAAAAGCTCAGAAACCACAAATTTGATTGAATTATTAATTTGCAGAAATCACTGTTTTTATTAGTTTTTTATAAACAATATGTAAACCTGATTAAATATAGAGAACCTTACATTTGTAGACATTGATAATCGTTTAATCTAAAATATAGATATTGAAACATTCAAATTTCAAGACTTGGTGAGAATTTTCAAAGATTTCATTATCGATATTCTAGAAATACGTTTATCATTGTGTTAACAATGTAAGATTTAATTTTTCTAACGGTGTTTTTTGACGATTTAGGATAAAATGTCTGACAACCCCAGCTGAAAGTGACGTCGTCAATCAAGGTAGGTAAAATTGTATTAATTAATGCATGTGGGAGGAAAATCACTTCTTCAAAAATCGGTCGAGCAGCGTCTAAAATGCGTAACAATTAGAAGTAAAATATATCTTTGAAGTGGTGATATAGATAAATATATTGGAATGTAAATTAAGATCAATATCTGATACCGCAATTATTTCAATAAATAATCTCTCAAATTCGTTTTTAGATTTTACCGAATATTTTTAATTTCTTTCAGATGGATTGTTGGTTGCTTAAAGTACAGTGGCAAATATTAAATGCAAAATCAGGACGGAAAAAGTTTAACAATAATCAAAATTAACTAAAGTGGGGATGGGGTGGGATACAACAGGGCAACGGCTTTCGACTGCCACTGGAAAATGGGAGGGATAGTAATGACGAAAAATTTAGCCTATTGTAGCGGCATTAGTCTTCTATTTTTCGAAATCTACAAATTTAAAGGTGTCTTTTACGTGTAAGGAGTGTTGCATTCTCCACACACGTCACCAACTATGGTCCACGACCAGGCTTTCCATATTTCAAACTGGCAACCCCCAAACGACAGCCCACCCCATCCGCCACTTAGGGATCGCTCTGGGTCAGCTCTTAAGGATGTTCGCTACTCAATTTGAAAATAAATAGCCTTTTAAAAGACTGTCATAAATATGTAGTGCTTTACACTAAAAGATAAAAGACCAGAAAAAAATTATGGGTCAATGTG
>JARWCS010366707.1:0-10419 GCA_034783895.1 Geukensia demissa | reverse complement strand
AGGTTGAAATTTTATGGTCGCCATCACGAATTGGTTGATTCATATGGTATCAGTCTATCTAAACTTGTTATGGACCTGTTACCGGTAATATAAAAATAAGTTGATATCTTTTCGGATCGACGTTAACCAGGATTTGAGCTTTAGGATTCCACGACGGATGTTGCGCGCAAGACAGGGAATGCTTACCCTTCATGAGCACCTTATCCCACTCCTGTTTTGTAAAGGAGTTTCTGGAATCCAAACTTTCGTTCCTTTTGTTAACGTTTAATCTGTAAGTCTGTTTCAAATTTGTCTTGTCTCTTTGGACTATGCACTTTTGATCTCGCGCATGGGTATTCTACACTGGACTCATAACGGTGAAAAACACAAGACTGTTGAAAAAAATAGAACGCGAAGAGTAAAACAATGTGCTGACGTGGTAAAAGCCTTCAATTTGATATTACTGTACTTTTCTTTCACTGTAAAAATTATTGATAGAAAATCAGATCATCATAAATTCAATTTATTAAAAAGTTGATGTCAAATAAACTATTCAAAATTTAATATGCAGAATGAAACATATAACATAAAAACGAAAAAAATCCTAAACACAATAAAAAGGTGGTAAGACATAGAAACTTAAGGCACAATACTTATTTATCTGTCTTAAAATTTACTTGTTCTCTCTTTTTAGTGTTTGGCAGTAAGACAGAATCGTTAATGAATGATACTAATCTTGTGGCACAGACATCACAGCCATCAGCTATGTTTTATATATTTAAGTATAATTAGACAGGCTTCATACAAAACTATATGATTGTATGACGTACGTATTGAATACTGGATTGGAGATGAATGATGTGGCACCATGAATTTATCACCAATCCGGACTACCGGAATTCAACACCGATTTCGGTGGGTTCCTTTGTTTATTGTTGCATGTATATTACGGCCTTCAGTAATGAAACTGATTCCATATCATAACGGAAGCTGTAAAAGGCCCCCAAAATACAATTAGAGCATAATCATTGACGTCAATATCATAATAAACAAAATAAGTTTTAATTCTTATTTTCAAATAGTCTGCCTGCTTTGACTAAAAGATTAACAAGTGCTTAAGTGCAAAAAGGATATATTTTTAAACGAAACCAGTTGTTGGTTTTAATACTTTGTCATCTTCAAGGTTGACTATCAGCTTTGTATTGTTTACATATATAATGGCTTATCTTGTCATCACGATAGCTATCTTAAATCATTATAACGTTTTTTTTCGACACATTTAGACAACAAATGCATTACATTTAATTGATATCTAGCTGTAAATTATTTTGACATTCTCACCTACTATTTACAAGCTATATCAGATATGTCAATTATATTAGAATAACCGTCGAAATACTAAAAAAATTGTTGTTTCATGGTCAAAGTTTGACTTATGTTATAATTAGACCTCTTTATGAAATATAATAATTAATAAATCAATAGAGTTAGTGCTTCAACAAACACAACAATTGTCATCCGTGATTGTTCCTTTTGGCAAATTACCAAAACCATAATTGCACAACAAAAACCAGTTTCAAAGTCAATATTTATAGTAATCAATTGGCCAATCATCAATAGAGACATACTGACATGTTGACCTATGGAGCAAAATCAGTGTCGTTGTTGGAAAATCCTCCCTTTTCTACGCAGACTCCGTTACACGATACACGTGGCTCCAAACAGCTGATCAATGTTTACAAACATCGCATGCTATGGCACGGTTTAAATACACAGATGTTATCTTACCTGAGCTGTCGCGACTAATAATCGATGTGTATTGGTTCTGATAATTGGGTTAGTATTGACAAGGTGTCATACAAGTACTTTGTCTCTTATAGAGTTTAACTCCTTGTATAGGTTATCTAATCAACTATTAACTTCGAATTTTGATTATTTAATCTGACATAACGATTTTAGTGCGTATAATTTGAAACTTCATTTGACATGAATTGTTAGTAATATATTCTGTGACTTTAACAATAGATGCTTTTGTTTTTCTGCCTACTGTTGAAAGTAAATAAACTTAAAAACAGACATAAAGTTACTAGTTTCTGACAACCAAGTGTGTCTTTATTCAAACTGTCAAACATAAAAACTACATTGTCTGAGAAAAGTTAAGATTGAAAATAGGACTCACTGGCATCGAATATTAAGATGCACTTAAAGTGAAATATTACCTACAGTCACAGTTTTAACGTCAGTGGAAATAATAACGACATGCAAAAGTATTTCTTGTCTTGTACAGAGGATATGTAAAACCGAAACCTTACAATCCAACATGAGCAACCAAAATAAATGTTTTTGTCATACATTGGACAATCAACAACCACGACATCAACTAGAGAAACATATTTGATTTCCTGTGGTAGGACACACCTTATTGTCAAAAATCATATTTACTTATGTTTTTAACTTCAAATCTCTCTTTCTTTTAAAGACTTTGTGCAAAGTGTAACATGCAAAGAGAATAGAGAAAAAAGCTTGTTCGACACATTAATTTTGAATTCTATTGTACTACTGATGTCGTATCACTACATGCATGATACAAAGGTGGACAGCTGTCTATCTGTTAGACTTGAAAGTATGGATACAACTTGATTTATTGCTAAAATTTGAAAATTAAAGAGATTTAAAAGAAATTACGAAATAATTTAAAACTTAAAAACTTAATTAATACTGATTCTTCTTCTACTGTGGCTGCTACTTCTGGTTCTGCTGCTATTACTTCTGCTGCTACTCCTATTAAAACTGCTGCTACTACTTCTTTAATTGCTGCTGCTGCTAATATTATTTTGCTGTAACTTCTCCTGCTGCTACAGCAACTCCTTCAACAACAACTACTACTCCTACCACTTATATTGCTGTGATACCTTCTACTTTTCTGCTACCTCTACTTCTTGTGGTGGTACTCCGTTTACTGTTACCCATCTTCCAATTTCTGCTGCTGCTTCTATTACAGTTGCAGGTACTACTACTCATGTTAATGCTACGGTAGCTACTACTGCTGCTATTCCTATTTTTGTTTATAATGCTGCTAATACTATTGTTGTTTTTACTTTTACTACTGCTCAGTGCTGCCGATCCTACTACTACTACTGCTACTCACACAATTGTAACTTCTACTGCTGCTTGCTACTTTTACTTCTACTGCTAATTTTACAGCTGCTGCTACTCGTATAATTGTTGCTGTATTACGACGACTTCTGCTGGAGCTATCAGTGTCACCAATTCTGTGTATTCTGCAATTCATACTGCAGTTGGCAAAACTCCCATTACTGCTGCTGATACTTTTACCTTTTACTGCAGCTACTACCATACTACTGATACTACAGGCTACTTCTAGCATTGTTGCTGCTGCTAAATCCACATCTAAACTACTAATGCTGCTGTTACTTTCACAACTACTGCTGCTACTACTCATTATAATATATCTACTTCAACTGGCGCTAATACTGCTTTTACTGCTTGTAGAATACCCATACGAGAGATCAAAAGTGCATAGTCCAAAGAGACAAGACAAATTTGAAACAAACTAAGAGATAAAACGTAAACAAAAGGAACAAAAGCTTGGAATCCACGAACTCCTTTACAAATACTCCTACCACTTCTACCAATACTGCTTCCTCATACCACTACAGTTGCATCTACTACTGCTTCATAATTACAACTACTACTATTTCTTCTTCGACTACTACGACCACTAACACTACTTACAATTATTTATAATAAAAATAGTAGTTATTTCATTATAATCATCATCAACCACATCATTTTTTAATGTAAAACTCATGTGATTTCACTGTCAGCAATAGTGATTGATAATACAAGTAGTGTCAAGACTGCATGTCCTAACCAAAATATATTTGATGTGACCACAAAATCATTAAGAACATATGCCGTCTGCACTGCACTTAAGAAAAACAAATTATTTCCGTTTCCTCGGGCTTTTTTACATTTGTGACACATTTAAGTACTTATCAATTATATCCAGTACAAAAATATTTATAATGTTTTTTCTTAAGTCCTATAACCAAGTTAAATTAATGCAGCGTGACCGATTTTGGTTGAAATTATGAGTAACAGGTGTAAGCTCATTACGAAGTGTTTTTAATTTAAATGTCTAAAGTAAACCTAAAAATACGACTGCATTTACAAAAAACTTTTTACAATCATTACATGGAAGCCTTAACAAGATTTATATTTATTAAGTTTTGGTTTGCTTTTAGTTTCCATTCAACTGTCCTTTACATGTACCAAGCCAAGATGAATTACTCATCAGTATACCTAACATATTCGTATCTATTTACTGCAAGGAAATTGAAGACAGGATTAGCTTGATGTGAGTAACAGTGTCCACCCTTTGACACCGGAAAATATTCATCTTTTATTAAATTCTTAAGGTTGTGGAAAACGTATGGGCAACCTTACTTGTGTGATAATATGCATCATTTTTTTCACTTTCGGTCAAATTATTGGTGAAAATAAAGTAGTCAACGGCGAATTCATAGAATTGCAGTTTATGATGCAGGCACCATTTTAACTTCAAGTGTCACCGTATAAATGCTTTAACAAAGTCATTAAACAAGATCAATATGTTTTAAATCTATGTCATGCAATTAATTCAAGAGAATATTTTCCTTGTTCTATGTCGTTTCGTAAAGATTACTTCGATTTTAATAAATAGATAAATAAAAAATAAATAAAAGCCTTTACAGTCAAAACCGATTCAACGAGCATGTAACAACAAGATTGAAGGAATACCTTTACACTTTCAGATAAAAAGATACTAGTGTGGCAATTCAGAAACGTAAAATTAACGGAGGAAACGTCGAATTAATTTAGCGTTCGAAATGATACCTGGTGAGAATAGGGACCTAATCGGCTTAAAGGAAATGTTAACTTTTGATGTCATCTCGTGTTGAGAAGCTTGATGTCTTATCTCCAGAAAATCTCACATTGAGCTTGCTTGCAGTTAGTCCGAGCATTCATTACAGAGATGTCTTCTTTTCCGTGTATTTGTGTTTAAAATATATATATTGTAATTCAGGTACTCTCTGGTCGGACTTGGTGAATTTCTGTTTGATGTTTTATAGTTCGTTTAGTACATCTTTTGTTTTCTTTGATTTTTTCCTTTTACCACTCGTTAAGGGTGGGTCGGTATCACTTTAAACTAGTATAACCCTACCATATATTTCATACGTGCCAGTCCCAAGTCAGGAATTGTGATCATAGGTTTTTCTTTGTGTCATGTACATTTTGATAATATTCAGGTAAGAGCAGTATTATTTTACGTATACACGTTTTTAATTTATGGCGATTTAGAGCTTTTCAAAAGTTCTGTTCCCCCTTGTTGAACGATTTGTCAAATTTATCGAACAATGTTTTACAGAAATTTGCTGCATTTGCTAAATTTCTAAAGACTAAAATAATGAAAGGCTTCGAAATGTATTGCACATATATAATTAGTCCCTTCCATCGGATTTGGCTTCCCGTTTCGAATTATTTTGATTCGTGTGTTCCTTTTGCTATGTTTGGATCTTTGACTTCCTATGTTTCGGTTCTAATGCTTCTGTTACTCCTTGAAATGTTCATATAGCATACCCAAAATTTTCCATATTTATTTAACAATGGTAATTTTGTATTATGGAGACATCTCTCTGTTTTTCTCGTGGTTGGAGTGCAGTCTTTCTGACATTTTTCCTTATATCTTCATTTTAATCATTAATTTGCATTTCGTTTTAGTTTTGTCAATCTTGAATTGAATATAAATATGTCATTTTTTCTAATTAAAATTTAATATTTGTTTTATGTATGTAATTATTTTAATTCAAAATTATCAATATGATTGATATGCACCTAAACAAACTTATATATTTGCAAATGGAGTTAAAAGACAAAAATTGTATGGACAATGATAAAAAATCTAAAATCAAAGCATAGATAAAAAAAAACATGCATGTACTGTATTTATTTTTGTTCACTACATCCAGATAAAACGTGATATCGGTAGTGAATTTTGCTCTGCCATAACATTCGTTGTAGTATTTGTAGGTAAACCGTACATCATTTGTTTCATTATTTTCGGTCAAATTTGGTGTTGCATATTAGGTAATCACATCGATTTTATAAAATTTTATGTTAACAAATGCAGTATTTGACCATTAAAAATCAAGCACAACCCTATAAATGATTTTATTACTGTCTCAAATACTCATTCTGTTAATGAAGATGTCCAGTGTCTTTTAGATAGATGGACAAAACTGTTATAATTATAGCGACAAAAAGTTGATCTATGTTTTCGACATTGAATTTAGAAAATAAAGTGAGGAAGTTTGGATAAGGACATGTACGTAAAATATATAACGAATGTCCCACGTATTTAAAAGAAAACTTCATCAAAGTCAATTCTAGCCTTGTTCTATCTACCGCAACTATGACAAACCAGATGTTTTCTAGATGGGACATGGTGGGTAGAACTAAGTGTTTTGTAAAGTGCAATACAGTAACGGCCAAATAGATGAAGGTGTGGATATATGCAATTTGTTTTTAATATTGAAAAGTGTAGGAGAAATTGATGGCATTTTAACAGCTATTTCATGAATAAATGTGTTTAACCTATAACGGTCTGAACCCCATTTACTGTCAACTTTGGTTCTAGAGTGAAACAAGATATTATAGTCCTGCACATTGTGCCCATTGCAATAAAATATTTTCCAATGATTTTTTTATCAGTCATAGGAAAAAAGGTACATGCCGGGCAATGTGACAATCCTATCAACTGATCCTTTTTTAGATGTTTAGCCGATTCAAGCATAATAATTTATAATAGTTCATCAAAATCTGAGATCTCGCCTGCTCTTGCTGATATCAGTTTAGCAATAAGTTTAAATGTGAAACAAACAAAATGAATGTCTCCTTGACTGTTAAAAAAAATGGGAAAATTTTGTAAAAATATATACAGAAAAATGAGTGGTAATTTTAATGAGAAATGGAGAGCTTCTGATAATGATTTAAAGGGGAGGTCGTTTTATCGCCGTTTCAGAGATTCAATGAATAATAATCCATTTACATTCAGTTAAGCACACACTTTGATTTTTGTAAAGGGCATCGAAGTAACTTTGGATCGGGCTTTATTGCAACATTTACGATCTCGACCTCGCTGGAAAGTGTGTCTAGATCATTTTTTGGATATTATCTGTGTTTTAACTCTGGGATATTGCCCTATGCCTTTTTCACAATGTTTCACCTGCCTTTTTGCATCTTGCACGATTTTAAATTTCTTAAATGCCTTTCATCTAAATATCAAATGGTCTCTTCACTATTTTAGTCACATTAGTCTGCGCCTTTTACTTTCATCTTTTCAATTTTGATTTTGAAATGTTATTAGTTTTAATGATAGCTGTAACTGGGTTTATAGTTTATTTTCATCAATCCTGCAGATGAACGGAACCTTCGGCATAACTCGGATCAGGGATATATCTATTAATCTAAATAATTTTATTACAGAAAATATAATGCAAAGATACCAAAACGGATAGACAGTTATTGTTAAGTCAGAACACAGACAAGACCATGGCCAACAAAGTAAAACGAAAGACAAACATAAAAACACTATACTACAATGAAAACTAAATCTTGAGTAACACGAACCCTAGAAAAAATAGGATCAGTTCCGGTGCTTCGAGAAGTAAACAACTCCTCCACTAGTGGCACCCGTCGTCTTACTCAGTAAACAAAGCCGGTGTTAAGTCACAATCAATCACATGGGAGTGAAATCCTTGGCTTTGTGGCTTTCTTTTATCAGTGACCCTCTATCAATAACATCCTGATATGACGCGGAAGCCCTGGGGTAGCTTATCAACTGAGAAATATACACTCCGTATGCAGGTGAGGCGGGAATGTTGCTACACATGAACGGAAAGTTTACAGTGGGAAAATCAAAATAACATCTCTTGTTCTCTTTTGTTCTTAACTCGCCCTTACTGTCAATTTCTAGGTGAAAGTCAAGGTATGAATCAGGTATGAAATTCATAGCATATTAAATACCCAAACTATTAATTCTTGTGTATAACTGCTGACATCTTCAGCTAAGAGGTATAACGTCCAGAAAAAATCAGTTTGCAAATTTGATAGTATAGATGAGACTAGATCCAGTCAATTCACTTTTGTTGTTTAAAAATCAAGCGTTCCTGTGGACCTTTTTTAAATACTATAAAAAAGTTCTTCACAAAATAAAATCAATACCAGATCATCGCGCTTTTAAAATTATATCTGAAAAAATCAGTAAACTTGTAACGTTTTGCTACCCAATTTCGGCGTAAAGTGATTTTGGCAATGTGGTATCATTATTAGCAAGGGTAATGACATGGTTTTTTATTTTTTATGGCAACAAAACTGTGACCTTTTTAATAACTATAATGCGTAAAAAAGGAAACATTCTATTTTCTTTCTTAACCCGAACAGCGTTTGAAAAAAGGTGGTTTCATGCATTTTTCTATGGGTCGATGTAACCCAATTTTCGGCATCGAAATTTTGAACTCATTTTAACTTTTGTTTCTTTTCTTATATTTTATGTCAACATATAAAATTTCAAACCTTTTGCCTTATAATTCGTCCAATACCTTTGTTTTTAGCACAGAATTGCTGCTACCGAGTAGGGAAAATAGGGTGCTTATTATATTTGTGGATATTGCGATCTAAATAACTGAAACATATTTTTCTGCACATATATATATTTTTTGATATTCATAGGACATAAAGTTTTTGAAACTACATGAAATGACTTCCTTTGTAAAATGAAATGCAGTAGATCCTTTTATTCCGAAAATACCGAAACTTGGTAGCTAGCCGAAATTGGGTTACACAACGTTATATTTGTCATGCCTCTTATGCTATGTAATATTTGGTGTTTGTTTGTCATTGTCAATAGTAAAACTGTTGTTATTCTGTAAGTAGTTACAGACAAAAAAGTTAATCATTGTATCAACCCATATATATATATATCGTATCAGTTTTATCTACAAAATCAGAGAAGACAAAACTGAAGTGTGATCAGAACGTGGTCTTTATTATTTTTGTCCACGCCCATACTTTATCAGGTAGATGTTATCATATCTTTCTGTCTGTAAGACTTTCAATATGTATTTGTACTTTTAATAACATGATCTGCTGGCCTTCCTTTGTCGATGACTATATTAATATCTTTTCAATATTTCCTTTTAGTACTGATTGTAGATATTGATTAGCCGATCTATCAGACTTTGTAAATCTAAGAGGATAGAAATGGATATCTATTAGGACATTTAATCTGAATTAGGTAATTTTTGAGTTCTTTCCTGTTATTGATAATAATACATAGGTACGGGACATAATGCGAAAATTTTATTTGAAAATAGCGCTGTGTCATTATTATGCAAGTTCCTTTGAACCTTATAGTCTATAAGGAGGTACAACCTGCTGTAAAAACTCATTGGTAAATAAAATAATCGTGACTTAAAGATCAGTGCAGACCGTTTGAAGGTATATACGCGAACAATACATATATTTATCTAAACACCTGCAAAATGAACACGACCAAGCTGCTCATTTCTTTGTCATGATACTTTTAAATATACTTTGAATTTTTTTTTGCGTGATGAAAGTTATCCAACTTGAAACTTTTCACAGCTTTGTTGAATCGAAAATCAAATGCAAAGTTCATGTATACGGTAAACTGGAAAATTAAGTTAATATATTAGACCAAAAAGAAGGGATACAGAAAATTAATGAGGGAAAAATATAAATAAAATCAATGCAGTTTATGCAAAATTGAGAATGAAGAACACTTGTTTTTATTTGTACAAAATGTAAATAGAACTATGGATAAGAATTTTTAGACAAATTTGAACATATCTTTCCATATCATTTTGGATATCTCAAATAGATTGATTGCCTGCGTGTCTGCCGAATATGCAGATTGTTGCTCCGTGTATAAAGCCTAAGGCCTCCTTCACAAATGAGGGTGGATTCAACTCCACGATAAGGAGGTGTTTTTTTTTTAATTGTATTTACCAACCAATACTCGGATTTTACAAATATCTAAATTTTAGATAGATTTAAAAGGATTACCCATATAGTAGTTGATGTATGTTTAATTAATTCCCTCTTTATTCAAATAATGATAAGATTCGCAAAATACCAAAATAGTAATATCGTTAAGTACATGTACGTGTATAGAAAAATCAGGTGGAATGTGCAGTCAGGTATTTACTGTTGTATTTATAACATCAAAGGAATATTAAATGCATTTAATATCAACAAGGAAAGATAAAATCGGTATTAAAAAAATACAAAATTACCAATGTTAAAGAAATATGAAAAATTTAGGTATGCTATATGTACATTTCAAGGAGTAACCTC